>QTSX02003761.1:0-24107 GCA_014839935.2 Entomophthora muscae
TTAAGGGTCTGGATGTAAAATTATTCTGGCTACCACCAACCTACTTAACATCCAGCCATCACCTGATTTAGTCACCTTCCAATATACTGTTTGACATACCAAGAATGGTAACCAAGCAATATCACCTGACCGTCCAAGTATCCAGTGGCTTGAACCCATCTAGCATATGACCAACCCCTAAGTTTGATCCAACTAAATCCCTGCCACAGTCAAGTCTATATAAGTCTAAAGTATTATCCAATAAAATATACTTCTCTTCTTTCTTAATTCCATATTTGAAGCTTCCCCAAAAGTTGCTCCTTATCACCTGGTTGAGTACGTGAGCAAAGGTGGGCGGGTTTTGGTTAGTCATTTTCTCTCTCATGGGTGTGGTAAAAAAACTGTAGCTGCTACCAGTGATAAGGAGCTCCTTTTGGGGAAGCTTCAAATATGGAATTAAGAAAGAAGAAAAGTATATTTTATTGGATAATACTTTAGACTTATATAGACTTGACTGTGGCGGGGATTTAGTTGGATCAAACCTAGGGGTTAGTCATGTGCTAGATGGGTTTAAGCCACTGGATACTTGGAAAGTCAGGTGATATTGCTTGGTTACCATTCTTGATATTTCAAACAGTATATTGGAAGGGGACTAAATTGGGCAATGGCTGGATGTTAAGTAGGTTGGCAGTAGCCAGAATGCTTCTACATCCAGACCCTTGACAGGGGAGCAACAAAGATCAGATGGTCTACAGAGTAGCCACTACAAATCTTTTGCCCACAGTATGTACCAAATCTTCCAAAGAGTTGAGCAGCTTGTCTGGGATTTTAAGGCTTTTTTTGGTGCGGCGGGGAAGATAGTGCAATCCAGAGCCAAAGGGGGCAGTGAATTTACAATGTGAGTGACTATATAAGTCAAGAACACCTGTGAGATTCTGTACCGTCTTTTTTACCAAATAAAGTTTGTTATGAATCTTTGGCTCACCAACCTATTCCCTTACATATTTATGATAGACTTCCATCTTCAATTGCCCAGATACCATGACTCAACCTCAGTAGTTGAACATCAAGCCCCAGCTAGAGACCTAGAAGCACCTGATTATTACTGCTCTCCTGACGCTCTGTTTGGCCCTACATTTTACAGAATACCCCCCTCAACCCTGACCGCAAACCCTGGAATTTGGAAGATTTTCAGTGTACACCTGCCCCAATGCTCCCAAAGATCCCTATCACATTGTCTGTGATAGCAAAGAAGTCACTATATATTCCCTGATATTTAACAGTAAATACAACAACCCTTCTGCCTACCTGGTTCCAATAGAACCATCCTTAACACCCAAACCAATTATCTCAGCCCCACCTACTGCTGACGCTACTGGCTGTAGCAGAAAATTCCTGGGAGTGCTGTACCTGGCACTCACTGTGTTGATTGGTTCTTCCTTGCCAGTAGCTGGACCATGAGCTGTGGCTGGGAAGGCCCTCTCCTACCCAGTAAAGTTTGATCCCATCATCTGGTGGGCCATGCTGGACCTGCTTCCACCCCTCCCTCACCTGAAGGGGCAACACGGTACACTTGGTATCCTGCCATTTGGGGTTTGCAGCATGTGGGCCTTGCAAAACCCTGGCTTTTTGATATCATTAAGGGGGTTTCTCTTCTGGGAGTACAATAGGTAATTGTTTTCATAAATTTTGTGATACTGTAGCAATATATGCTAACTGATTGTCATGGGCATACTGGGCCATGGCACACCTGGCATTCTACATCTTTTGGGCAGACTTACGTTTGTTGGGGCACCTAGGGAGGGAAAATCTCATACGTGGTCAGAATCCTAGAGATATTCTGCCTCAGATCTGTTAATTTTCCACACTTTGGAATAGCTTGTACTTTAATTGCCCGTATTGTGTTGATCATGTCAGGTGTGATCCTGGCACTCAAGCACATTTCAAATAGCAGAATCCTATTTTTAGACCCCTCATGTTTCATATACTATCATGATATCTAATCAATCTTGAGGCCCTGTGATATAGCATCTATAATAGAGGATCTATTCTGAGGGCGATCTGTCTATTTTCATCTGTGGCTATTGTGATAGGGAGATGGATCAGTCATTCTAATTAAATAGGATTTCCTGACAAGAAAAATAGTTCAGTTGATTCTGACAAATCTTTTTTACCTTATGATGTTTACTCTGGTATATTAACTATTTCCAGAATTTATAATAAAAACTTATATGTCACATAGTTTTGATTATAATGTACAATCAGGCTTGTTTTATTTCTCAAAACATTTGTTATATCTTATTCAACCTTGGGAGTCACAATTTTAAGCTTTTGGTTGGCAGCCTGTCAGGCTGCCCTGTGGCCGGCGGAGCTGTCAGCAAAGCCGCTGATAGGCTTCCGGACAAGTGATAGTCCGGCGCGACAGGAAATGTTGTTAGGGTGGACTTTGGAGGCTTTCAGGTGAAGCTTGCATAAAAATTTTAATATAAATATCTATTTTAAATTGTAAAGTAGTCCTTCAAAATTTCATATGATGGTTGGATCATCAGTCTAAAAATAAATTAAGCTTCTTAAAAGCTTAAATTCAAGGATTTGATTGGCTTAGAAGAGTAAGATGATCAACCAAGCATTCAGGTAAGGTAAGCTAAACACAATACTAACTTTTTCAACTCAAAATCTATAGATTCACTTAAAACTTAAGGTAAGCTTCAAAATATATACATAATACTAACTGTTTTAATCATAGTAGATCAAGGATATTCAAGGTAAGTATATTCTAAAAGGTTGAAGCTAACTTTGATTTAAAAAGGTAGTAAATTTTAAAAAAACTAATTCAATTAAAAAACAAATTAGAGCTGCAAAACAGGTAAGCTTTTCAATAAAATTACTAGCCTTCATTCCAATTTAGATGGACTTGGTCCAAAGCAGATCTTGGGGTGGTTAAGTTATTTTTTCATCAAGTTTACTAACCTAGATTAAGAAAATCCAGATTTTTGCCCTGAAGTTAATCATGGGAATGGTCAGTAATTTTTTGAATCACTAATATTTTTTGACCAAGCTGCATTTCAGGTAACTATTTTCAAAAATAAACCACTAACTTTCAAAGCCTTTTAGATGGGCTTAGTCTGCAGCAGATCTTGGGGTTGGTAAGTTTTATTTTTACTAATTTTCCAAAGTAGATTTAAAAAACCAGACTTTTGCCCTGAAGCCGATCTTGGTTTGGTAAGTCATTTTACTAATTACTAATTTTTTTTAAAAAAATGCCCAGTTTTTACTGCAGCAGATCTTGGGGCTTGGTGAGAACTTTGGGCCAACTACCTAATATTAGTTTTCACCCTGAAGCTGCTCTTGATTAGGGTAAGTTTTTTTTCAAATTTCAATTTTACTAACCAAAATTTAAACCTCAAGATTTTGGTTTTAAGATGATATTAGGTTTGGGTAAGTTTTTTTTAGCAAATTTGTGTATGGTGAGTATTTCTAGGATCATTATGATATCTACTATTTTCTGATAATTTTTGATCCAACTTTCACTTAAAAAAGATGTTTTTCTTTAAGTAAATATTAAAATGAAACACTTCACTTGATTTAAAATTAACTATTATCTATCTTAATTATTTTACTTTTATTTTGTTTGACTTATTTGCTTTAAAGATTTACTTTTTGTCATTTGCAAAGTTTTACTGCCAAAAACTACATATTGTTATTATTCAGTAATTGTTAAATGGTTTAAGCAAGTCATATGCTTAGATTATTTATTTATAGAATTGAAAGAAAGTTTTTGGCAACTTTTTTTAGTTTTTAGATCCAACTGACATTGTTGCAAAAATATTTTTTACTTTAAAGTTTCAAAAAACAACTATAATACTTAAAAAAAGAGTTTTTTATTATAGATTATTTTATTTTGATTGCATTTGGCTTATTATTTCAAAGATCTCTATCTTCAAAGCTACTTTGTTGTTTACTTATCAAAAGTTAATACCCTAAATAATTGAGACAGACTAGAGAAAAAAATTATTTGAAATGGCTTTTATTTCTGAACTTTTTGCTAAAAATTAAAAGGATAAATATGCTGGGAAAATTGTACCCAGGCAAGTAGAAAAATATAAAAATGTTTTAGGAAAATTACACAACTAACCCAGATACTGCTAAAAAGTAAAAAGTATAAGCTGATAAGTGGCATCTATTGGTGTAAAAATAATAACTTTAGATATACAATAAAAAATTTAAACATTTCAAAGCACAAATTATATGACAAACTAAATCAAACATACATATTTCAGTTAAAAAAAGAGTATTATATGGTTTTGACTATAGACTACATCAGCTAAGACAGAGAAAAAAATATATTTATATCAAATGATAAAATTTAAAATAAAGGTATTATTTATTCTTGGAATTCAAAAATTGTTATTGAAAATAAAAAATATTTCAAAAGTATTGTAGTTTCAAGATAATGCAAGAATTTTTCAATCTCCCATTGTTTATATGTCAAAAGTATAATTCATAATAAAAGTAAAAAATTATAAAATAAGACATTGCTGATAGAGTAATAGAAATATTTGCATAGCATCTCCTTATACTTCTCTAAGGAAAGTTGCATAAACAAAACAATTATCATTTTTATAATAAAAACTATAGCTTTGTGTACCACTAATACTCTTATAAAACTAGAATAATGAACAAAATTAGATTTTTTGCTGAACTAATCAAAGAATTTCTGCTAGAGTAACAGAAACACCAGTGAGCAGCTATAAAAAAACTTATTGCAGAACAACTGTTATCTTTTGGTACCCTGCCCTCCACTCATAGCTTTATAATAACTAATTTGTGCTAAGATTTTATGACCATGGCTAAAAACATTGTAAAAATATAAAATATAAAAATACCTTGTCCTCCAAACAAAGCTAATTATCAGCTATGAGACCAGAACACATACCAACAGGCTGCTGTAAAAGAGTGAAGCTGAACGTAGCACAGCTTTGCTCTTTTGGCAGCCAGCCTGACACATCTTTCCTTTTACCAGCTATAGACTAGACACACATATCAGCGGACTGGGCAGCCTCCAGAATTAACTCATACAGAATGAAATATCCTCTATGTTGACAATTTCAAAAATTGTTTTTGCTTTATCTTTTATAATTTCAATTAAAAGCTCAAAATAAAAAATCAAACATTGCTTTTATTATCAGTGTCAATTATTCAATCAAGAAAAAAATAATCTTTAATATTGAAAATAAGAAAAATATTTTTGAGAATTGTCGACATGGAGGATGTTCTATTCTGTAAGAGTTAATTCTGGAGGTTGCTGCAGACTGCCATTGTTAAACGCTTTTTACCAGCTATAACTGGAAATACATACCAGCGGGCTGCCATAAAAGAGTGAAGCTGAGCGTAGCACAGCTTTGCTCTTTTGGCAGCCTGCCTGACACACCTTTCCTTTTACCAAACCATATCTGATAAAATTTATTATCTGCAGTTAAATATTTATTTATTTGTGTTAATAAATAAATCTTTTAAAAAGTGCATTCCAAGCAAGAGACTTGGGGACAGATTTAGGCAGACTGTCTAAAAGGAAACTAATCATGAACAACGTGAATGATTTGTTTGCTTTTCACAGTCTGCTGACCAGTACGCGCTTGTATGCTAAAACTTTAGCCATCCTAGCGTATAACTTTTTAATGAGATAAATAAGTATCGGAACCAAATCTTTGACTTGATCTCGGAGTAATAAATTTTTCAATATTTTTTTGCTAAGATTAGAGGGTGAATCATTAACCTATTGTTATGCATTTTAATTTTGATTATTTCTTTTAGATGTTGATTTTCATGTATCTATTAGTAAATCAACTTGGTTGCCAATTCAACATCCTTTTGTTTTGATTTTGTTGTTTTTGACCCGTCAGGTCTGACTTTTCCAAGTGTACCGAGTAAAATTGGTTTGATCTAACTAGATGAATAGAACTTATTTTAAATCTTAAATTCGGTCAACTATGAGCTAAATCAGCCCATTTGCCTGGGGATCAAATTCTGGTTTTTGATCAACGGTATATAAATTACCAGTTAAAAATTAACTATTGATGGGTAAATTATATTTAAATCCTGGGTTCAAGCCAAAGTAAAAACTATTGCCCAATCAAAAATCCTTCAGCTTGGGTGGTTTCACTTTAGGGATTCGCTTTTTTTCATATGCACCGTTAGATTATGTGTAAGTCCTGACTGAAAAGCTTAAGTGGGTGCATAGCTAGTTTGGTAGCTACAAAGTCATTTGGCTGTTGTCTAAAAGTAAACGATTCTTGATTGGCTATGTTTAAGAGATGTATGGTTTTTATATTCCATTGAGGTTGTTGATAATAGAAAAGGGATTTTGTATTGATGATCAATTCAAAAATGAATTATGTTTCTTGGTTTATTTAGATTGGTATAGGGAAGGCTGGTGAGATTTATGTCACGAAGCGCCCCTTAGATTAAACAGCGAACCAAGTTCGAAGTGCCTGGGATTGTGTTTATGGTTTTAACGACCCAGTAAATATCACTTCTTGATTCAACCATTGACACCTTTTGACTTTAATGGTGGCTAGTTCAGGCAGCTAAGGTGTGCATGTTCTTTGGCAGGATCAACTGTTTTTGTGAGCAGATTAGGTTTTGGAAGAACTGGCAGGTTATTCTCGCCAATATTTAAGGCAAGAATAGGATGTAGTATTCCAGGATATATAAAATTTACATGGCGGGGGATTCCATGCTTGATGATTTCTTCAGTACTACGCCAATGGGAGCGAAACATTTTACATTCCAAGCATCACTTAAACTAGATATTTATTGGTGGATACAAAGCATTCGTGCTCTGGCTTTATAGATTAAATTCGATCTCAGGGCTTAGTTGGACGTGGCATTGGAAGGTTTGGACTGGGCTTGGTGAACTGTGTTATCTCGTGAAAGACTTTTTTGTGCAGGCCAAGCTTCAAATTTCTGATATTTCCTGCTTCTTCAAATTTTGTTGCTATATTCCTCACAAATTCGGGTTATCCTTTCTAAGCTTGTTTTTATTGCCTTATTAAAGTTCCTTTTTTGAGTTAATTTCTTTGTCACCAAAATGGACGGTGATGAGGGTGGTGAGTGAAATGTTTTATTTTTTAAAAATGTACAAGTCTCAGTGTTAATTTTTTTTAAGAAATTTGTCGTGTTTGCCGTTGCGAGGCGACTGAAGAAGAGCCCCTGTTTTATCCCTGTAAGTGTTCCGGGAGTATAAGATATGTACACCAATCTTGGTAGGCTTTTTCAACCCTTGTTTTTTCTTACCCTGATTTAGCCTTTCTCAATGGTTGTCCCATAGTCGGAAAAAGTAAGGAAGCGGTTTAAATTTGTGACTGACTATTGCCTCTGTATTTAGTTATTGTGAACTTTGCAAGCACCCTTTTTCTTTTACACCAAGTAAGCTTTCAATTCAAGTATATTGATAACCATTTAAGTTTATGCCAATGACATGCCTGAAAATTTACCCATTCATGTTCTTATCTACCGAGGGGCCATATCCATCTTCCGAGGCTTGACTTTCTTATCACGGTGCTGTCTAACTGGCTTATTTTGGCTGGTTGTACTGCCATACTTAGTTCTTGGCACCTTTAGGCTAATGATCAACTTGACCGACAAAGGAGCAGTTATTTTAGCCTTTGGATTTTTACCTTCTGGTTTTGAAGCCCTGATGGGTGCTCCCGATTCTGTAGAATCTTACTACTTGTACTTGCAGCATCTGAAATCCTTCAATTCGAATTCGGAAGAATTACCGGACACATTTTATGGCTGGAGGTAAAGCACAACTCAAAAGCAATGTCTTATTGATCTCTTAGTGATTTTTGGGGTGACTGCTTCAAAGGCCAAATCATAACTGTTGTGGTTGTTTCTATTTTCCTGATCCTTTTCTTACTTCGGGAGTGGGCCTTTCATGCTTTTCCTCAACTCAACACTGGCGCTCCTCTACCCGGAGAAAACCCCCCAGAGAGGAGAGCACCCGAGGCACCAGCAGTCCCCATCCCACCCATTCGTAATATGGACTTGTACACCAATCCGCCTCGCTTCATCATACCGGTTCGGTTAACAGACCAGGAGCAAGAGGAGTACTATCGTGAGCGCAACCATCGGCGACGTGCCCATGGCATTTTGGATCGGCATAGAGATAACAACATGGCTGCCGATGCCGTTGGTCGACAAGTCTTGGCTCTAGCTCGAGCCAGCAATCAAACACCAATGCCTTTGATATTAACTTCTCAAAATGCACGGCTTACCGACTCCGAGAGACTTGAGCTGGCATACTACCAGAACAGCCTTTCTGAGCATGATGCTGAAAGCCGCCCAGCAGGCAGCTACTCACGGTATGTTGGGGAGAAGCTTCGTCCAGAAGATCTGCACCCTGCTGTTGGCAGAGCAGACCTGGAAATGCCGCAGTTCATGCTGGATAGAATTGAGAATATGAAGAGGGCCAAGAATGCTGGTATCGCCTCCTCCTCCAGGGATCACCCTGAGAACCATTTTCACGACGATGATCTTGGAACTCTACAATTCGATGAGCCTGAGGAACAGTATGAGAAGATTTTGCTGGACAGGAAACAAAGGACCGTCATCCAACGGGACAGCAGCTCTTCCAGTGATGAAATTGATCCTGATGACCTTCACGATGAATCGGATTCGGAGCAACCCTTCTACACTACTCGATTTCCTATCACTGGTCCTACTCCGCCATTGCCGCGGTCACCAAACCAGGACGTCATTATGGGCCTAGAGGAAGCAGCCAATGATGCAGACGCCAACGACCGAGCAGTTCGTTTCGCCCCCAACCTTGACTTCGCAGCGGATCGCGAAGAAGGCCAGCAGGCCCCGATCCCTCCACCAGTGGGACCTGATCGCGCTGACCCACCGCCCGAAATAGCTGAAGAAGCTGAGGAACTATTTGGAGATGAAATTAATGGGGTGGCTGAATTTATTGGCCTGCGTGGCGATCCCTTGTTGCTGTTTCAATACGCCATGATGATCTATGTTCTCGTAGCTGCGGGGCTTTGGGGTTTCATTGGTCTACCCTATCTTATCGGCCGTTTCATGCTACTGCTTGAGCTGTCGACTATGATCAGCTTCCCTGCCATCTGGTTCCGTTACCTCCTTGGCGTAGTTCGTCTCATCACCGATCCTCTCACCCACTTTTTCCTGCACTCGGTTGTTGGTCACTTCTTGGACGTTAATGGTGGGAACTCTCCTTCCATTCTGGATGTCGCCTGCGAATACTTGAACATAGGAGCAACAAAGATGGTAGCATTTGTGGACCACCTTGCAAGCTCAAGCCCACCGCCTGCTATTGGCCCTCACTACAGCTGGGTTTGGGCAATGTATAACTGGCTGGATGCGTTGCGTCTTGTTGTGGCGACGAGTGATAGTGTAGGGCATCGCGTGATAACAGTTGGGTTTGGCTACTTTCTGGTGTCAATTGCGTATTTCTGCTGCATTAACTTTGGAGAGATTACCAATCCCGAGCTACTGAGCATTCGCCGCATCATCTACGTGATGACCAAGATAGCTGTGTTTATCCTGTTGGAAATCATGGTGTTCCCCTTCCTGTGTGGCTTGCTTTTAGATTATGTCACACTCCCTTTGTTTGGTGGTGCTACGGTGGCTTCACGAGCTCGTCTCTTTACTTTCGCGCCTCTGGGAATGACCTTCTTGCATTGGATCTCAGGCACGGCTTTCTTTTTCCTCTTCTCAGTCTTCATGACGCAATGCCGGCGAGCTTCGCGGCGCGGGTTGCTTTGGTTTATCCGTGACCCCAACGAGGCCAATCCGCAGCCAGTGCGTGAGATGATCTCCCGTTCCGTCAAGGATCAAATATATCGGCTGGGGGTATCAGCCGTTGTGTATGCCCTGATCATCTTTGGTGGTGTAGGATTGGTGGTTTCCAGTGGAAAGCTGCTTCCTGGCAATGTTTTGCCCTTGCGCCTGTCTTCGAGTAGGCCTTACCACGAAGTATCATTTGATCTGGTGATTCTGGAGTTGTTAATCCCAGCCCTCGTTGCTCATTTCCAACCCCAGCAACTCATCAAGGCACAGTTCTTGCGGACGTGGAGCTCCATTGCTGCCTTTTACCGTCTGACTAATTTCATTACTGGCCATCGCGTCATGGCCGAAGAGTATTCAGCACTTCCTCGCTCATGGCGTGCATCCCTCAGCATCCATCGTCCTCTGACCTGCACAGACTATCTTTTCCTTGCCGATGGCTCTTACCGCCGTACACCCAACTCGGACACTGTAACCATTGTCCCTGGTCGTCGAATGGTTGTACATTGCCATCGCGATGGTCGCCCCATTGATCCACTCGACGTACCCTCCGACTCGCCCATCTATCCCAATGCCAACGTCTGCATTGCCTATGCGCCCCCTAACTTTGCCCTCAGGATCGCTGCGTTTATTCTGACAGTCTCTCTTGTCTGTGACATCGTTGGATGGTTTGCGCTTTATGCACCCCGTAAGCCTTTGCCTTTTCAAGCCTAACTTTTCAGTCGTTCTAGGTCGCTATACCCTAGCAATCCTCGTGCCGAGCTGGTCGCCCATTAGTGACCTCTACTCCTACAACCTGGGCTTTGTTTTACTTTGGCTTTCTGGTGCGCTGCTCTACCAATGCTACACTGAACTCAAGTCTGCCTGGAAGGCATTCTCCAATGGCTCTGCAGGACAATATGTCCTCCGTATTCTTAGCGGGGCTTCTAAAGTAAGTCTCTTTCTGACTATTTCTCATCATACAGCTGCTCCAGCAGGCGTATCTTATCGTTGGCGTTTGGTGCATCACCCCACTAACAATTGCCCTTCTTGTCGACATGTACATCCATACACCGCTCCGTGCGGCTGAGTCACCTACAATTCTGGCATCTCCCCACTGGTTCTCCTATGTAAGACATATGTTTGGCTTGCACTAATCCTTTAGATGTGGTCTATAGGTGCAACATTGCTCCTGATGGCGTTGCGTTACTCTGATCGGTATCCCAACAGTGCCATAGCTCGCAGCTTACCTAAGCAGCTTTCATTGGATGATCTGGCAAATCCCCAGCCCTTGAATTTTTCAGCTCGCTTTCTCATCCCCTATATTGGAGGAGCTCTTTACTTGTATTATGCACCTGTCACAGCTGCCGGCCTCTTGGCAGACCGCCTTCTGGTTCGAGCACCGGTAATACTTCAGTGGTACACGAGTGGATGTCTTTATATCATCATTGGATGGCTTTTAGCCAAAAATGGCGATCGGCACTTCCAGCGCTGGCGTCATTCCATAAGGGACGACGAGTATCTGATTGGCCAAGCACTAAACAACATACGGCCTAGAGCAGCCACTACAGGCCACTGAGCGATGTTAGAGTGGACTCCCTGGATGAGTCTGTACAGCTTAATGGCACAAAACTTTGTAATATCAAAAGAGTTGATGCTCCAGGTTCAGCTTTGATTATTCAATATATGTTTCTTTTTGGATCTGTCTGGTGATTTTCAGGTCCCTGACTTCATTTTAGTTCTCCCGAATCACTAATCCATATTTGAATTATTGCTTGTCAAATGTTCACTAAAACTCCTGCCCAGATATTAATTTTCTTTAGCTATGCTTACCAAACTCTTTTACTGGATATTAACTTGATTGACCAAACCTTGACGAGGTTTCCATGGATACGAAATTTTAAAACCAACCTATTAAATTCAAAGCCTAATGTGCTTAAATTAACATAAAACTATAAACTGACCCTGTATTTATTATGCTTGTAGAATAAAGTCAACAAGAAACCTGCTGCATTGACGATAATTTAAAAAGTATCCAGAAAGGATGGGCAAGGAATCAATAAGCTTAATACAAAGTTAACTTATAGCTGGCTTCCACCCTTGATATTTTTAAGGATGATGCAAAGGTTAGGGAAGATCACCACAGGCTGCAAATAAGAATCATTAGTAGTATCATCATCTATGATTACTCCCTCTCGGGAGAGTAGTTCCCTGAGTGATTCTCGGACTAATAACTAAGTTGGCGGTACTCTTATCAGACACCATTATATATGGGGATCAAACATTTTGATCCCAAAAGAAGCACTACCTGGACAAACCCCATGATGTACATGGACAGCATGTGGCTTCCCATGAAGCTATATAAACTTATTATTCATATCAAATAAAGTATCATTGCCTTATTAAATTTCCCTTTTATCTTGTTTTATATACACTTCCCAGAAGTATATACTCAACACTAAGTTATATTTGCCCAATCAATAAAGTCTATATTATCCAGCCACTTTCTAAATTCTTGTTCCCTTTAGCACAGGACCTTGAGATTGCCCAAGTGTCCCTACCAGAAGCACCTTGGGTATAAGTGGGTGATCCAGCTTTTCCTTATCAGCAGCATCTGGGCAAGTGTGTCCCTTGGCACTAGAGCAGACTCTAGTCCTTCTAAATCCCCCAAATCTGAAAAGCCCTGACATCTTGCTATGTCCACCTGTTGGCATACTACCTCAGCCTCTTCTGACAAGCCTCCTGTTACAGAGAAACCTAAGCCAAACAGTAGTTTTAAAAGCTATGGCAACAACCAAAAATACCTCAGATTTAAACAAAATGATTTCAGATTTGAACAAAATCCAAGTTGCGCAAGATTCAGGATTCAAATATTTTTAAAAAAATTGGTTAATAAATAAACTTTCAGATAAGAAACAAAATTTCACTAGCCCATTATACGAAATTATAGCAAATATCAAGTGGTGTTGTTTAAACCACAAACAAAATGAACTGACACAACAGGTGAGATAATGGATGCTGTTCTGGAGTATATTATAATCCAATCAGATGTCAAGGAGCTGGATGTACAGGTATTCTGTCTACCACCAACACACTTAACATTCAGTCATCGCCTGGTTTGGTGCCAATCCAATATACCATTCTACATACTGAGAAAGGCAACAAACCAATATCACATGACTTGTCCAAGTATCCAGCAACTTAAACCCTTTCTGCACATGACCAACCCTTAGGTTTGATCCAACTAAACCCCTGCCACAGCAAAAGCTATATAAGTCTTAAGTATTATCCAATAAAAGACACTTCTCTTCCTCTTAATCCCATACTCAAAGCTTCCCCTAAAGTTGCTCCTTATCAATTTATATTAGTTATAGCACAACCTATCACCAAGATATTCCTGTTTATTATACACTTCCCTTGTGTGGTGAAAAGTATGAAATGAGTAAATAATAGAGGTCCCAATTAATTGGGATCCAGGAAAATCTGCCTTTCCTGGGGGTGCCAAGCCCATTCATTTATCCAAGGTTTGGCTGGGTGGTGAGCTGATGCTAATCTGAGAACGTTGGGTCTTTGGCCTGAACTCCTCTTCATGTTCTGAACTCTGGCCACCTGATTTTGTCTTATTGGAACAATTTGACAAGGATAGATTAGGGGGCTGGGTACTGGGGATTTACAAGTTCCCTGTTTGGGGAATTCCTTTTCTTGGATCTTAGGGATACATACTCTGCATTTTCAAGTTCCTTTTCTGGATAATTTTCATTTTTAGCAACTGGGCCTGACCTGGCTTGGGGCTCTTTGGTTGGGCAGTGGGAGGCTGGCTGGCTGTTAGAGCTTGGCGCAGTCAAGTTTTGGGGTTTAAAATCCTTTTTAAACCCAAACTGATTCTTTTATATTTGATCAGTGGTCTCCCTAATAAGGGGAAACTGCTGCTCATATTTTTGATCTGCTGTGTTGTTTTTTCCAGTAACATGCAAACTCTTAGATCTAATGTCAGGAATATTCCTGACATTTTGGCCCCTGGGAACTGGGATTGTTGCACTTTCTTAATGGAGCTTCATTTGGGTTGGGGGAGTTCCCTGATGTTTTGCATTTTAGGCACCCATTTGGTAGTTTCCAAAATTTGTGGGTTCCAGGATGACCAGAGTGTAGCTGGCTGGACAGTGGGAGCCAATAAAAGCTAGGCTGGGAAGTAAGTCACAGGGTGGGGATCTGGCTGTCTGGAAGAGGTGGAAGTTCAGTCCATTGAGGCCTGTCAGTTGGGTGTGCAGCCTGCAGTTGGCTGGTAGGTGGTGGTGCCTGGGATTCAGGGATTCCAGAATCTACACCAGATCTGAGCAGCAGCTTTCTCAATACAGGGAAACTGCTGATGGTATTTGTGGGGTTTCTGTCCACCAGTCCCCAAGTGTGTCCTGAATTGTAGCCAGGGATCAGCTGGAAGGGGTTGTCATTCTCTAGTAAGGAGAAATGTATCTCAGAAATATGTATAGGGGTCAAAATAGGCTTTTATTCACTCTCAGAAGGAAGATCCCCTTAGAAACCTTCTGGTATATGGCCTTGGGATAGAAAATAATAAGGGGTTTGTGCCAATACTTGGAGTCCTTTAACAATCTCCTGGACTCCTTGTACTTGGTCTTTGGCTCCTGCTCCTTGGTCTTGGGCTCCTGCGCTTTGGTCTTGGACTCCTGCACCTTAGTTGTGGGCTCCTGTGTTCTAATCTTGGGCTCCTGTGGCCTGTTCCAGCTCTGGCTCCCTATTATTGGTCTTTGACTTCTTTTGTAGCTTCTGTGACCTTTGTAATCTACTTGGTCCAATCACTGAAGAGTCTCAGATAGCTCTCCCTTTTATAGCCCCTTGTTTCAGACCAAAAACCTCTCTTAGAACTCTGGTTTTTCAAAGCTTAAACTATCCTGTTTTTCTTCTTCTATAATATATTAAACCTTTAAACTTACTTCAGCCAATGAAAGCCCTGAATTTTCTACTTCTGCTCCTCATTTTTTAGGCTTTAACTCTTAAGTTAAAGCCCTCAAAACACTGATCAAATAGACTTTGGCTCATAGCCAATCATACGCCTCAATTCAACAGTTTTGCCAAAAAGGTTTCTCCGGATGACCCGTCCTTGACCCTGGTTCAAACCTGAGGCTGTCTTGCTCTGGGTAAACAACTGCTCCGTGTTTCGAACAGTTTCGCCGTAATTCCTGTCACGTTTCCCCGGCAAATCTCAAGCGCTTCCACATATGTTTTACTTAGGCAAATTTTGACCCTTCAAATTTTCAACGTTTCTCCGTGTTTCTCCGTGTTTTCTCAACGTTTTGCAACTTTGAACCCGCTCGCTGTTCATTTTTTCACCTCTCCTAGTTGTTCTTGGCAAAATTTGCTCTTTTGCCCTCATAGTTTCTCTGTTCCATTTCCAGCTTCTTTCCAGCTCCCTTCTTCTTCAAACCTTCTTTTTAAATAAATTTATAGTTCTAATAAACTATATATTATTTTTCCTTCTCTTTCTTTTTCATTTTTATGATTTTCAATCCTTTTTTAATCATAATCAGGCAGTATTTAATTATTCTTTAACTGCTTCTTTTTATCTAAATTTCCTCTCATAAGTCACTAAAACCAGCTCTTACAGCCTCTGCATCCAGTCCAGCTAGTTCATCCTCTCAGCTCTTCAGTTCTTCAGCACCAACTTCTGGTCCTTTGGCCATCCTGCTCTATGATCAGCTAGTCCTGCATCATAATCTTCTTGTTCTTCAACTCATCCTCAACCAGTTTCCCAACAAATCCTCACTAGGAATCTTCTTTGTTCCTTCTACACACTGAACCATATTGGTTCATTCAATTCAATATGAATTAACAGTCTATCAACTAGCCTTCACTGTGACCAAACAGTCCCTCTTGCTAATTTTCTCTATTAATTCTGTGAACCACCTTGGTTCTTTATCTCAGCCCCCATTACTAGAACTCATAGACCCAGGCATGAGTCTACATTGAACTGGCGTTTGACTGGGCCTTTGCAAGTGGAAGTCCACTTAGGCCATTCAACTATAGATTAATGTCTATGTGTTGTCTTTACTCACCCAGGTGATTAAGTCTGAGCTTTCAGTTGCAGAGTAATCAGCTCTACTTCCCAGAGGCCTGATCACACCAAGTTCTGCAGCTTGCTTCCCCAAGCAAGTCGCCTTGGTGACACCTCTGAGCAAGTCTATACCCTCCAATGCTCACCTTGGGTTTCCCCAAAGCTTCCATAGGATCATAAACAAGGACACCCTACCAGTCTGTTAGGTAGGGTGCTTGCTCACAGGCCTCCCGTAAGCGTATTAGGGTACGTAGAGCCTCAGAGCTCTTCCCCTACCTGGAAACCTGTGTTACCTGCCAGGGGTCTGAAACCTACTCCCCCAGACAGACAAAGTTCCCTGCTTGCTATTTCAGTATTCACCCTTTTGCAGCCACAGTTTCCTGCGGGGTGAAGTACTATAGCCCCAAAGCAGCCAATATCTTCTGCTGGGTGGAGGCAACATCTTCCCCTGGTAGTCCTATGTTACCTATCAGGCAGGCCTCATTTACCCTAGTAGACCATGTTACCTACTAGGCTCACCTCACTTACCCTAGTAGTCCTATATTACCTACTAGGCTCACCTTCAACAAACAACCAAACTCTTGCTTGGCCAACATTAGCCCCGCCTGCAAACCACCAAACATGTGGATCATTACAGTATTCCTGATGGTTTTCCTCCTCAAGATTGGTGGAGGGGAATTTGGGTCCTTGTGGTATCCCAAGCAACATCAATAACTGTTGTTTGCTGTTTCATGGCAGGAACATCCCAAAATATTCCTGGGGAGATCATTTTTTAGGGCAATGTTGGGCATGTTTTGGGGCTCTTAAAGCAATCTTCAACCAACCAAATACAATCACACTGCTGGTGCTATCAACTCAATTAAAAATCATCAGCTAAAATAAAGATGGACCAAAAGCTAACCAAGGATGGATTTCAAACCATAAGTATAACCAGTTACTAGGGAAATAAAATCATATACAGTCCAGGTTTAAAGGATGTACTGTAAATCCAGAACCTAAACATAAAATTGCGGATTTTCAAATCCATGAACCAAATTTCAAATCACTTTTGAATGCCACTAGTAAACTCAAATACTAATTGCAGAAACTGGGATCCAAATTTAATGTACAGTAAGCACACTAGGAAACAACAACCCAAATCAAGAAGTTCCACTGTCATGTCTGGGGGCTGTCATGTACCAAGGAATTGAAGAGGAGCTTAACCCATCCAGATAACAGATAACAAGGGCCCAGTAGAGGAATGGGGCTGAACAGGTTAGGTAAAGCAGTCCAGCAGCTAAGGGGCGGTAGGCACCAAGGTTGGGAATGTCAACTTTGGCCAGACTGAGGATGGTCAGGATGACCATCCCAGCTCTACTGTGGTTGTAGGGCTGTGGTATAGGAGGAGCAGGGGAGTCATAGGGAATGCCAGCCACTCCAGGATCTGGACCTGGCTGGTAGTCTATGGGTGTAGGTCTAGGGTGGTACTCTAGTCTTTGGGTTTGACTTCTTATCAAGTGGTGTATAAATTGGAATCCTAATAAAGCAAACAACCCTGAAAGATTCATTCATTTTATTTGACATTGTCTGCACTTGATTCAAGTGAGGGAAAGTGGGTTTTGTACCATTTGTCTGGTCTACCTTGGAATACACTACTGCTTAATCCTTGAGGGCTTTTGGAGTCCCAACTCTTGGGTACTGGCTTCTGGGAAGTAAGGTGAAGCATCCTGAGAAGTGAGGATTGGGATCTGAGTGACTTGGTCTGGTCAGGGAAATTCTGCTGGGGGCTGGCAGATAATTGGCTGGTACCATCAATCTGAGGCTTCACTTGGTTGGGGCAAGGGGCTGGAACACTGCTGATAAATTCTATAGGATTGAATCCATTAACTGGTGATTGGTGTTTATAATTAGCTTGGTCATCTGTAATGGTATCTGAACCTTGCATCTTAATTAAGGTGCTGTGTGGAGCTAATTTATTAGCTGCATTATTCATATCCTCAATTTCTGCAAGGTTGTTGAGTAGCACATCTGTGCAGTTGGGGGCAGAAACAGTAGTAGGGGATTTGGTTTTTCCAGATCTTCTGGTTGAATTTTGAAGCAGATCTGTTTGATAGCAGATATGTTGCAAAACCCAGCAGATCTGGTTCAGTTTGGCATTGGGTGAGCCCAGCCCAATTGTAGCATTTGGACTGGGTGACCCAGTGCCTGTGGGAGCCGCAAGCTCCCCCAGGCCAGCATTAAAGCTGGGCCCAGGACAGGACCCAGCATCAGGCCAATTCAAACTGCCCAAATAGGCCAGGGCAGTTTGAACCGGCTCTTGCCCGCCCTGGTGGGTGGTTAGGGGTTCAACTCCCCCAGCGGGCTTTTGCGGCTGCCCTCGCTTTTGCTTAGTGGCCAAGTGTGGGGGTTTGAACCCTGTTCCCGGCTTCAAACTTCCGGCCCTTACATTCACCATGACTAAAATCAAATGAAAAATTCAATCTCAATAACTATGTTTAGACATAAAAAGTGGTTAAACTTGAAAATTACCCAAACTTGTAAAAGATACAATATTATACACTTCAAATCATAGATATATAAATTCTGTTACTATTCAAGGCTAAATCAAGAGAAAACAACTGCTACAAATAACCCTAAAATCTAAATAAATACATTTTTAATCTAAAATATATTTTTATTTTATTTTTATGGACAGAAAATCCCATTCCCAACCAGCTCCTGTACCAGCCTGTGGGAAAGCCTGTCCACAAGGGCGTCCCAGAGGGTCCAAGAATAGACCCAGAACACAACTTGAGGGGAGTAATGCCAACACACAGGCCTCCCAAGGTGCCAGTGCCAGTCAACCACCTCCTGCATTCCAAGCAAGATCACACAGCCTGAATCTTAGACAGAAACCGCTCTCAAGGCCTGCTACCAAAGTATACTACACCAGGGTCACCAGAACACTGAAGTTACTTACACATCCACTGTGTGCCCAGTTGTCACCTGGCCCCGCACTCTGGATCCAAGAGTTGCCACTCCCTTTTCCTGCATTTTTGATACATCATATGAGCCATTGGCCATAAGTGAGGAGCCATCTGTGCCTTCTGTGTATTCCATTATTGATAGTGCCACCGCAAGTAAGAGTGACCCCAGCTTCTACACAAAAGTCCCTGTCCCCAGTGTTGATCCTGATAGCCAGGATGCCGCGGTATCTGCCAAGGGCTGGCATCAGTTGTTAGATAGTGAGTATGAAGCTCTCCTCAACTGCTTGAACGGGGAATGGCAGTTTGGGATCTTGTGTCCTGATTTGATGTAACAGAAAGATATATTATTGACCTCAACAACAAATACAGCAAATCTGGTCAAGTTGCCAAATTTGTCAAGGCTAAGCGGCAGCCAAAACTCTTGCAGCCTGTGTATATTGACGCAATAAAACAGTAGGTAGCCAAGGATTTCCACCTGGACACACTTGCTGTCCAATCAATGCTGGACATAAAGTTTAGGCTTTTTGTTTCTAAAACCTTTGTCTACAAAACAATGGTTGATTTGGGCTTCTTATGGAAATTACTGGGGATTTTTCTGTACAATAGGAACAGCAAGAAGACCATTGAGGATTGACACATTTATGCCAAGACCTATCTGGCTCTAAAGCAGACTGGCAACATACAGTTCTTCTATATAGATGAATCATTTTTTCCCTCCTCAATCAGGTCGAGGCATGGGTGGGTTGAGAAGGGGTTCAAGGATGGTGTAACACATCGTGCAGCTGTCCATTCCCAGACCTATTCCATGGTAGCGCTTCTTGGTCCTCGTGGGTTGGACCAGTATCAGATGATCAAGGGTTCCCACAATAGCAGGACTTTTCTCAATTTTCTCCAAGCTTTAAAGGAATACCTTTGGATTAATTATCATAGTACAACCAACATTGTTGTGCTTGATAATGTTGGGATCCAGAAAGTGGATCTGGTTGTGTCTGAGTTCCCACCCATTGATAAAAATAGCCACACCTCTAGCCACCGGCTTGTGGATTGTCCGTTGAGACTTCTCTTCCCCCGCCATATTCTCCATTTCTGAATCCAATTGAGGAGGTGTTTGGTTAGATCAAGAATAAGGTGAAGAAAGGCCTCCCACAGGACACCAAAGATCTCTTCAAAATTCTTTAGTTAAGTCAATTTGCAATGCCACCTGATTTGGTGGCAGCTTTTTACAAACACTCAGAATCCTTCCTCCCCAAAGCTCTTGCTTCCAAGCCAACAAGATAATTGGGTGCTCCGGGGTTTATTTGTTTTTATTTTTATTTATTTTGCTTTTATTTGGACTTGAAAAATTATAATCATATATAATGACCTGATGTTGAATTTTTATATATACATATAAGAATTTGTACATTAGTTAAATAAAATTAATTATACTAGATACAGAGACACACATTTTTATTATAATCCACCAAATAGTGTATTGACTGTAGAGTTAACAAATAAAAAATTAAAAAAGATAGAAATATATTAATTTTATTTGAATAAATGTGAACCCTTTTTAGTAAAATGGCTTTTTTTAAAGCCACAGATTGGACCTTGTGAGTCATCACCTGATCTTTATTGATTCAGTGCCACTATAGCCACAACACACAAAAACCAATGATTTCCATATATATTACTAATTTTTATGTATACGCAGATTTGAACATAGAGAATATATTTATCAAATCATATTACAAGGGAAAAGTAATTTGAGTTCTAAACAATCACTTGTTTAAAACATAAGTGGAGAAGGCAGCTCAATGCAGATAAATAGATCTTGCATTGTTTTACTATGTAATATATGAACTCATACTTGACAAGCAACTAAATAAACAAATTTTTGAATTATATTTTATTATTTCATGTGTTTGCTTACTATAACTACTGTATTATGATATATTTACATATATTACTATTATAACTTAAATATTAAAATGTAAATATTAAAATTAAACTTTAAAATAAAATTAAACATAAAAATAAAATTAAAATTAAAATTAAAATAAAATATAAATTGCAAGGGAAGATAATTTATTAAGGGGATGCAAATTGCAACATGGGATGTAATTTATTCTGGGGTATTATACCCAAAATTAAATTTTCTGCTAATGCATCTAATTGGGATCACATACTCTTCCGTACGTGGTGGACAACTCTGGCGCCAATTGCTAGAGGGGTGGCGCTCAGCATCCCAGTGGTGGCTGAGCGTCTTATAAAAGGCAGTTGTAAAAGAGAATTGATTAGGAGTTTGTTCTTGGGAGGTATTGTATATCCATATAACAAAGTTAAAGTAAAACATTTGTATAAGACATGCTCTACGGTTTGGTAGCTCTGTGGCGTCTTTGTTTTATCCAGTGCCAGCTGGCAGACTTCCATTTGAAGGGGGACATCCTCCATCTTCTTCACATTGGCTTTCATGATGCAGTGTATTATTACCCCAAGGTAAACAGCAAGATTTAGTTTCTGTGAAGTATAGCTTTCCGCAAATAAGCACAATTTCTTGTATATAATGACTAATCTATTTGTATAGGATGTATTTGAAAAATTGATTAAAGGTGATTCTGGCATTTTGGAGGGATTGGCCCCCCATGCCTCTGCAAAAGATATTAATAAAGGTCATATCTTATTGAATAAAAATGCATCTCCTATTTGATTTGATATTGATTTAATTAAGTTATTAAAAATTGCTACTTTGATTTTTTTTGTGGAACTTGAAATTGATTTTTTTAAGGTTTATTTCATGTTAGCTCATAGTTTAAAATTGAAATTGTTCAAGAAATTCAAAGATGTATTAATTGAAATTCATTTTGACATTCATTTGAATTTCAATCATTCCTTTGAAATTGATACTTGCGCCTACTTCATAGGCTTCTTTGACCCAAGTTGAAATTCCTTCCAGCGCTTCAAATTCCCTATTCATTGCTTCTTTTGTTGCATATTGATTCATGTTCTTTTGAATAATTTGATTGATTTCATTTTAATTCCTTTGAATTACAGGGGCTATCAATGATTGGTAACCTCTATATACACCACTGGGGGTGTAGGCCGCCACCTCAACAACCTCTTCCCCATTCCTTGATTTGAATAAAGTAAAACTAAGTCAAAAATAAATAAACTTACTAATTCTTTCTCCTGCAACCCCCTCAGCCACAGGCGCCCCTTTGGCAAACTTCATGAGTGTTGGTTGCTCTTCATTTGATTTCCTGGGCTTGAGCATCCTTATTTTCCTTGCAACTTGTGCTTTCTCTTGATTTTCATTTGATAAATATTCATTACTTCTTGAAGCGCTTCTTCTTGATTGTTCTCCATTTCCTTCATTTTCATATGTTTCCATTTGAATATTCTCATTTCTTTCTTTTTGATTTAATTCCTCTTGATTTCTGTTAATTTTTGTTGTTTTCTCATTTCCTTCAATCAATTTGACTTTCTGATTATTTCTTCTGTAGAGGATCCAGGAAATTCATGCTTGCTTCTTCATTGTGTCCTGGTCTGAATCTTGCTTGCCCATGTAGGGAATCCTTTATGTAAGCTTCAATGAGCTTGATTCCAGGCAAGCAATCTTGGCGTTAAACTTTTTGGTAATCTGGTGACGCTCCAATTTTTCACTTCCCAGTCTTTTCTCTGCAGATCATCCTCATACCATGGCAGTTTTTTTCAGTTAAAAGTCAAACATAAAATATAAAATGATTGAGGGGAAAGTAACTATTGTCACAAATAAGTATCTTTATTAACTATTACCATGTTTTGATTATATACTTAATTGGGGTATGTTTGGAACAGCCTTGTCTCCTCCTGGGACCACAACTGGGGCCTCAGAGAAAAGCGGGGAAATGGGAAAGACAGGGCTGGGAACGCTGAGGGGGATAGATTAGGGGTCACAAACTTGGAGGTCATCATATGTGAGGTTTACAACATTCTACCTAGTGGTGAGAGGATATCCTGAGCTTGCCCAGGAATGTTACCAAATATTTGTAGAAGTTAATCAGGATTAGCACCCACACAATGGAGTGAATGAGAAATACGTCTCAAAGGCTAGGTGGTGCACCATATCATCATCAAGGCTGGTGTGCTAAGGTGAACACAACAAACTTAGCAAAGGTACCAACATTTTACTGAATCTACAGCAAGACCAGCAAGAAGCAATTGTTCTCTGAAGTTTACTTTGTCTAAAACAAAAGGAAGCAACCAGAAAGGGACCAAAGACAAGCTAGAAGGCCCAAGAAGTTAAACAGACACAAAGAACAACATCTGCAGAAAAAGGGACTTCAAAAGCAGGATTTAAATTTTAAAGTGTAAAAATGAAACCACAGATAAAGTGAAAAGCAAAAGAGAGATGAAAACAAACTTTAAATAGGTAAAGATACTGAATTACTAATGTTTAAGTTCAAATGGTTCTCTTTGTGCCAAAAGCAAAAAGCTCTGATGATGATGCTGTCAACGGTAGGAAGCTCCAAGAAGACGCAGAGAGGCCCAGGAGCAAAGGAAGAGGTAAGGGAAGGTGAACAATGCTAACAATTTTAGAAAATCAGAGGGGACCAAATGGGACCTAAAATAGCCCAAAATTAAGTAAAATATAACTTAATTTGTAAGAATGAGCAAGCAGGTGACCAAAAGTCTCCTGTCTTGCTTAAGGGTGGTAATCCAAATTCAAAGATTACCTGACCCAGAGGCGTGACTTGATTGGCTGTAGGAGAAATTTTTACTATGAGATCTAGTAAGCTGGATGCGTTTGGCACCAATTTCTGAATCCTAACTCTGATTTACACAAATTAAATGAATGGGGCAGGTCACCATTCAATCCAGTTATTTGGAATTTAATGATCTGGTAGTAGTGAACCTGATTGTTTAGACTCAATTTAATTTTAAATGGGTCAAGCCTTAAGCCAAAAAATAGTCCAAACTAATCAAGGATTCTCCCAAGTAGGAACAGAGTTCCCAAAAATCAACATTTGCTGCCTGAGAGAAGGTCCAACACAACTATCTTGTCAACTGTGTGGGTACAACTTCAGGGATTTTAGGGACTTGGCTGGCTTCTTAGTGATATTAGCTCTGGTTGAGAAGATTATGCTATCCACAAAAGGGGGGAGTAACCTTACACCTTGGCCTTATACGCAGAAGTTTATGGGTAGCCTGTATATAAATTATGCAGTTTATCAAGTCTTGATATAAACAGGTAAGGATTCCTAAGAAGGCCTACTTCAGAGGAGAGTAGGGGCCCTAGAGCAATGGAGTGCAAGCTCGACGTCCACAGACAGCAAAGCAACACCAGTGACAATGTTTTCTAAGGC
>QTSX02003761.1:24117-144830 GCA_014839935.2 Entomophthora muscae
TCATGTTCTTTTGAATAATTTGATTGATTTCATTTTAATTCCTTTGAATTACAGGGGCTATCAATGATTGGTAACCTCTATATACACCACTGGGGGTGTAGGCCGCCACCTCAACAACCTCTTCCCCATTCCTTGATTTGAATAAAGTAAAACTAAGTCAAAAATAAATAAACTTACTAATTCTTTCTCCTGCAACCCCCTCAGCCACAGGCGCCCCTTTGGCAAACTTCATGAGTGTTGGTTGCTCTTCATTTGATTTCCTGGGCTTGAGCATCCTTATTTTCCTTGCAACTTGTGCTTTCTCTTGATTTTCATTTGATAAATATTCATTACTTCTTGAAGCGCTTCTTCTTGATTGTTCTCCATTTCCTTCATTTTCATATGTTTCCATTTGAATATTCTCATTTCTTTCTTTTTGATTTAATTCCTCTTGATTTCTGTTAATTTTTGTTGTTTTCTCATTTCCTTCAATCAATTTGACTTTCTGATTATTTCTTCTATTATTTTTTGCAAACTCTCATGAGTTATAACTTTCATTGCTAAAATGCAAATGTTTGAGAATTTCCATTTGCAGATTGAACACTATTTCCTTGTGTTCCTCTTGGATTATTGTCCCCAACCTGTCAGGATTGACAATTCTTCCTCCCTAGAAACCCAGGCCAAGGAGCAGGGATCAAACCCTGAACCTGGATTCCTTTGGGCCTCTGGTCCTGTGAACCGCGGGACTGCCTGCCTGCGTTTTTCTGGGATTGAACCCCCACAAGCTGATACCAAGCGTATTGACCCATGTAGTAAAAAGAGACAAACCAAATAAATCATTGCACCAAATGGAGGATTAATCACTGCACCTAATGGAGGTACCAATCTGGCAACTATTAGCTTCATGAACTTGAAGTCTAATCAGCAACCAATCAAGAGCAAACCCAGGAAAGAGGCACAGGCCTGTGGCCTGGTCCCATGACCTCGACACCAGAGCAAGACAATCAAGCAGCCAAATTGAGATTCTTGACCAATGGAAGAACTCCCAGGCCAGGTGCCATTTTGCCACCTTTGGATCCAAGCACCCAGTTCCCCTGGCCCTGGCCTTCCCAATGCCTTGATGGACCTCCCATGGAAAATGTTAAGTTTGGAGGGGGGTACTATATAGACCCAAGGACCCCGCGCTCCAAACTTATTACCATTTTTGAATAAAGGTTATGTTAATTTGGCTCATACAGCTATTGCCTTATTTTGTATTTGCTGTCTACCAATTCAGTTTGAGATCTCCTGGCCTGCCTGCCCCTCTGCCCGCTGTTTTCTGTCCTTCTGGTGTACCCTTTGAACCCGTCCATTTTACCAACTACCCTCTGAAGTCTGAATACAAGGTATACACCCTGGAAAAGATACTCAAACTCAATCCCCTGGCCTGCATACAATCCGCTATTAGATACAACTGACAAGGCCCATGGATATTTTCAACACCCAAGTTGTTCAGATGAAAATTCAATTATCTCCCTGCTTACAACCTGTCCATGGAGCCGCCTGTGACACCAAAACCCATGCCTGCTTCTGCACCCAACCTCCCAACCAACCATACTAGCAAGCTGTTTGGGATTGTGTATATCACCCTCACAGGGGTGATTGACACTATAATCCCAGCCGCCGGCCCATGGTCTTGGGTGGGGAAGTCTGCCTCATACCTTTTAAAGTTAGCTCCCCTCTTGTGGTGGGCATTGCCTGCAAAAAAACCCAGCCCAAGTTACCTCTGAAAACGACAGGCCGGCTGCCCAAGACTGGATCCCTGACACAACCATTCTCTGTGGTTTCATTTTTGCTGGACCAAAGCCCTTCCTTCATTTCCCAGCTGATTCACTACAATTTCCCTGATGTTATGTCCAAACTCAACAACTTTTTGGAGAGCTGACTCTAATGTATTTATTAGGCTGTAAATATTTAAACATGTTGTTTGAATTACATCAAAAAACTGGGTTTTATAGTACTACCATCAACACATGATCATGAAATTCTAGATAATGAATCCATTTTATTGACAATTATTGCAAATAACACAAATAACTTGCAATTATATAAAAAATAGCATAATACACTAAAGAATACACCAGAATTGCATTAAAATAGCCATCTGAATTAAAATATGTAGATTATATTTTTTAGTATGTAACTTTTTTATTTAAAACTGGTATTTTATTGATATTTAATTGAATTGTGAATGTTCTATTGAATGTTAAATATACTGGGCCTTATTGCTAGCAATGACAATCCAGTGTTATGTGCATAACTTAATACATTCTGTATAATAAAATTCATTGTAAATGTGGCATTTTTCATTGTAACTTTATAATTAGTCTGTGTCTATATTAGAGAGCCATTAACACTTATTACAAATATTGATACATAGTGCATTTTACAGCTTGCATATTTATCTATTGATAATGATTCTGTAAAATTAAAATTGGATTTTGTGAGATAGTAATAATATAATGGATCAATAAATCACAGTTTATGACCATTAATTGGCTGATTTTCTTTGCTGTGGCAATTGTACATTTCTGGTACTTATGCACTGGTATCCCATTGGTTGGTTCCAGATCCCATTACACAGGCAATAGGAAACATGGTCGCCACCCCAAGACTGGATGTGGTTGGGTGACAACCATGTTTCCTATTGCCTGTGTGATGGGATGTGAAACCAACCAATGGGATACCAGCATGTAAGTACCAGAAATGCACAATTGCCACAGCAAAGAAAACCAGCCAATTAATGGTCATAAACTATGATTTATTGATCCATTATATTATTACTATCTCACAAAATCCAATTTAATTTTAAAGAATCATTATCAATAGGTAAATATGCAAGCTGTAAAATGCACTATGTATCAATATTTGTAATAAGTGTTAATGGCTCCCTAATATAAACACAGTCCATTTTTATGAATTGCAATGAAAAAGGCCACATTTACAATGAATTTTATTATACAGAATGTATTGAGTTATGCACATAATATCTAAATATCAAGATTTAATGTATACTTGCAATATTCTAATATAAATTTTATATTTGTTGGTCCTTACTTTATTATTGATAATGAAAAATATTCATGCAAATAATTATATGTTATGATATCAAATGTACACCATTTTATTAATTATAGGGAATGTCAATAATATAAAAAAATAAATTATTAATTATTAATTGGAAGAAATAATATCAATTTTAATAATTTGTCATAAAGAAAGGTTTTATTTTACTCATCAAAGGACAAGTAGGGGAGGGAATGAGCATAATATATGTCACCATCATCTGTGCCTGTAAAAGGGATAGCATTGGAGGTAGTGGGGAGGGAATGGGTGATGATTTGGGAGTCAGGGTTGGAAGGCAGTTGGCTTGGTCTTGATGGGGGAGTTGCATAGGCTTGGTTTGTTGGCTGAGAAGAGGCAGAAAGAGCTGATTGATTCAATTGCTGAAATTCTTCTTCTGTCACATTTGTGGGCCTGACAAACCAAATGGATGGGTGTGGGGGGAGGCAGGAGTCCTTTCTGGACTTATCACTATCACTTGCATAAAATATGACAAGATCTGATAGGTCCTGGAAAAATATGGAAGGGAAAAGCTCATACCCCTTCTCAATTTGGGTACACAGTTCATTGTATGTGACAGGCTTTAAGCGCCTGAGAGCTGAACCAAAATTGTAAAGACATTCATCTGCACAATGCATGTCAGTGTGGTTGGTGGGATAGGACCAACAGGTATGCTCTGCAGCCCTAATTTCTTTGGTTGCCCACTCATGCTGTTCTATCTCAGCACTCTTTACAACTATGCACACAGCTTGTTGTATAGCCCACTCCTCCATCATGTCCTTGAGCTCTCTCTGGTAGGCATACCCATCTGTGGTGTTTGATATTGCCAAGTAATGATTGACACCCAATGGGAAAACTGCCAGTAAAACCCCAAAAAATTGATACAAAATTGGGCCGTGCTTGTAAACTTCAGATTGGATATGCTTTTCTCCATAGTCTTGGATACTTGCAGAATTCTTGGCATACAATAGGAATATGACATCATTGCACATCTTCATTGCCCTCCCTGTTATAAAATTAATAATGTTTTAATTTTAGGGATCAGTATCCACCAAACTGGGACCAGTGAGAACTTTATTGGACAAGATTCTAGCAGCAACCACAACTCTGTGCATCCAAAAATTGACTGTTCTCTTATTTGTGAAAATGCCATGGAGTCCCAGTTGGAGACAAATCTGGACCAGGGGCATCTGCGGGTCACGTTCTATGATGGCCATCATAAGGGGATGGGCTTTTTCACTATCAGTTGAAATACAGGCTCCAGTTGGGGTCTTCTTGGGAGGGGGGCAACAGTTGGTGTGGGCTCGCAGGGTTGCAGCCACAGTGGACTTTGCAAACCCCATTGCAGCCGCAATTTTCCCAAGGGACATAAGCATCCCTTGCTTTTTGACCCTTTTGTTAACAATTTATGGGGTAATTAGCTTTCTTCTGCATCTTGAAGGCTGATTGGCTGGAAGTGGGATGTGTCATTCTTGGGAACCAGACAGTGCCATCTGATTGGCTGTTTCTGGATTCCAGCTTACTTGGGTGACCCCTTGGCTCAATTGGCCAATTTCAGATGCTAGTGGCGATACTTGATTTGGGTTAGCAGCTCCCTGTGTGTGATGGGCAAACATGGCCATGCTTGAGGACACAAGAGAAAGAACACACTCCTGAGTAGCACTTGGGGAGGGGCATGCAGATTGGGAATGACCATAGAAAGAGGCTTCACTGTTAAGAGACCCAGTGTAGCCCTGCATGATTTCCTCAAGGCCATGGAACAGCTCATTTATTTGGTTGTTATTGGAAGAAGATATAATAAATTTTTATTAAAAAATAAGCTCAAAAAGAGAGGTGTATATTTTAGTCAATTTTATTGTTAACTATGTTAAGTTGGTGAATAGTAGGATCTAAATTTTAGCTGTCCTAAACTGGAATAGGATGATTTTTGAGAATTCATATGACTCCTAAAAGAATTAGCACAACTCCACTCAAGATCCTTTGACTTCCTGTTTGAGATGCCCATAAATTATATTTATTTCAAATCCACCTCATTTTTGATTTGAAATTTGGTGCTTGGATTTGAAAATCCTGCAATTCCATATTCATTAATTTTACATGATGTCTATGATTTGTTAGATATGTAGGAAATTTCAAATTGTACATTAGAATCCCGCATTTCTGATTCATGTATCCCACATTTGTTTGCTGTGTTTTATCTTTTGTTAGTTGAGTTATCTGCTCAAGAGATTTGAAATTTGCCAATTTAAATAAACCAAAAAAAGTCAAACTAAAGGGTTGATTTTATTAAATATTTTAATTTTCACTCAGCTGAGTTTCCCACAAAATTAATTCAAAATTTGGACCAAGAATTTGACAATCCCGCATTTTTACGTTTAGGTTCTGAATTTACAGTGCTTGTAACTAAATTTAAGCAAGAATATCCTAACATTGATACTCTGAGAAGGCAACTGTGGTAAGTCTGACTCCCTGGTGATCAACTCCCTGGTACTCAACACTTTTTTGAGTACCAGGGAGTCTAGTGCTGCATATATGAATCTATTAATATTTTTGGCTTAACTGATTTTAATCTAATTTTTACTAGTAATATAGAGGTTTGAATCCAAAAACCAAGTTTAAATTTACTCAAATTTGACTCTGTTTAATAAATATGTTAGCTAAAAACAGATTTAAGTGATAATTTATAAGTAAATTTACTAATAAAAATGAAAAGACTTGTTTTTAAAACTCTAAAAAAAGTGGCCAGTTTGTCACTTTTTAAGCCAAATCCATATTTTATTAATAAAATACTTATGCGCTTATATAAAATTTGCTATTTACTATTATATTTTTATTACTAGTGTTCATAGTCATTGTTTAACCTCCCAAGCACCACTATACTGGATTTTGTGGTATAGATATTAATCAAATAACCCACTTATTTTACATTATTTCATTTCTGGGTCTGTGGATTAAGTGGTGCCACATAATTTAAGCCTGATTTATTAAAAGATTTCATATGTAATTTGTAAAAAAATGGAAACTTGACTCCCCCTCTGTTTGACTCTATCCACTTGCTGCACAATTGGTTTTGGATTTAACTAATCAAAGGCTCAGAATTAAGGCTAAATTAATAAGTCATGCACTATGGGCACCACTTGAAACCCATCCACTCAACACTTTAACTTGGGGATTAGTACAGAGAGCTTCATAATGTTTTAACCAACACTTTGGTAAATAATTCACTCCCAGCTCCTCCCAGCATACCTTAATCACTAATAAACACCTTCCTACTCATTTACTTTTTTAAATTATGTTGTATTTTATATTTTGAGCATATGAAACTGTCTTGCTTATGGGTTAACTTTTAAACCTGCTTTAAATTTAAGCAAGTTTTATAGGTAAAAAACATAGTAAACTTGATTTTTCTGCTTGACTCTGGAATACTTGACAGTGAGAATTCAGCTTTTCCCAGCTGATTGACAGTGCCAAACTCAACACTTCACTATGTTTTGAATTTTCAACTCCCAATAAAAAATTCCACATAATAATTTTTTGCAATTATAATCTACTACTCTTCCTGCTACTCTTCATATAATTTTTATATATTTTTATTTTCAATTATAATTTTACATTGATTTAGCACTAAGATGTTATGCTGAACCTAACATTGATGCTTCATCATAAATTCATGTATTTTCTATGTTTTAACCTTTATATCTATACTTTGAGTTCCTATGTTGCTTCTATTTACTTTGTTATGTTTTTTTCTTGGTAAATAAAGCTTTTATTTGTATACTTTTCATTTAAATTTTGCTTTGGTTTACCTCTGTGTTTCATATCTTTCATAATTCTATTATTTACAAAACTAAAATTTTCTTTAGCCAAGATCATCTAAATCCAACAAGCCTACCAAGCGCCAAGCCTCAAAGGGCTCAAAAAAACTGCCTCCACTCCCAAGCGTGCCAAGAAGCCTGCAAAGACAAAGTCTTCAACTCCATCTCCTCCCCCCTCCCCCCTAATCTTCAACTTTCCCCCAAGTCCTTAAATAAAATTGATGACTCTCACTGATCACTTATTTTACAAATCAGAGGCTGACTCCAAGCCCACCAAAGAGCGCCATACTAAGAAGGCAAAGGGTGCCAAGGATCCCACCTCTTTTTCTGATAAGAAAAAGGAGGCATCCAAGCAGGCCTCAAAGAACCCTTTCCCTCCCTGTCAGGGATCCAACCTGTGGGGGGTTCCTGAGAACTTGCAGGCGGACGGCCCGTGGGCCCAGCAGGGAGAGCCCACCACAAGATTGGGGCTAACTTTACAATATAAGATAAAAATTTTCCAAGGACTGCCCAAGGTCCGCTCACAGGCACCATGGAATCAATCAATTCATTGAGGGCAATATACATCACCCCAAATATCTGGGTGGAAGTGGATTCATTAGTGGCCATGGATTCTTGTGGGTGGTTGGGCTGCAGAGTGTCGGGTGTTGGGTGGTGTCATTGGAACCAAATATGCGGCCAGAAATTATACTTGTCTCAGAATAGCAGAGGGGGCCAGATGATTTTGGTACCCTCTTTGTAAAGGACTTCTGTCTCCCTAGTTCTAGCTTTGGGGTTGTGGAGCAGGATTTTCTCTATAGTAAACTCATAATACGCCGGTTTGGGTGGGTACTTGGTGAAATGTACTGGGCCAAAGGGAGCTCCTGGTGGACGGTAAAGATTGGGTGGCTGGTCCGTGGTTTCTTGGGGTAGGTGGGTGTGGGGTGCAGAGCCGCAATATGTAGGCTATAAATGAAATATAACTAATAACAAGTATGGCATTATCTGGTTGAACTAAAGGTTCATGTCACTTTATTGCAAGGATGGCAATGGGCATCTTCCTGGCAGTCCAGGGTATAAGTATACCCATCTGTCATGGTAAATCTTTCACAAATTTCCTTGGCCCAGGTTTTTCTGTTCACCAGGTCTTCCCAGTCTTTGGTGGCATCAATTGCAGGGGTTATTTCATTAGCTGGCTCAAACTGAGAATGCTCAACTTTCCTAGTCAGGTTGTGGGATTGATTGTCTCTGGGTGGCCCGCATTCTATGGGAAGGTTCTCAGTTTTCCCTTCCACGTGGGCCCAAGTTATCCCGGGATCTGTGGCTGGACCTGCCTGCTGATTGGTTGAGTTGTTAGGAGCCTTTTGCGTGGGAGGTATTGATGTAGATGAATTTGATTTGCCAAGCTTCAAAGGATTCTCCAAAGTCAAATCCTGCTCTGGTTTGAGCCCAAAAAACTGCAGGCTGGTGGCCCGCAGAGAGCCAGGTTTTGAATCCCGTATTTGAGGCTTTTCAATAAGTATGGTTGATAACAGTTTGTCACTTGTGACATCATCCCCTTCTCTCCTGTTGCCCTCCTCCTTCCTGGCCTCTTTTCCCAGGTATTGCTGTATGGCTCCTTGTGCGTTAGGTAGGTTGTAGACTGGTTCCCAGGTGCTTTCTTTGGGGGGATAACCTACCCATTTGACGTAGTACTGTGGGGTCTTGTAGTGGAGGTAGTGTCCATGGATGTACTCTACTTCTTATTTGGTTGAGCGTCCCTCCTGGATGGGTGGAGGGTTGGTCTTGATTCTCTGGTGGGGGAGGGAGGTTCCTTCTTTCTTGAATAGCAGCAATTGGTGGAAGACATTGTGGATTTTCCAAGTAGGCAGCAGTTCTAGTTTGTACACAACTTCTTCTATTTGCTTTATGATCTTGTAAGGACCACAGCAGTGGTGTGCTAGCTTTCTACTGGGTACATGTAGGGGAACAATCCATGAATTGAGGTAAACTTCATTACCTATTTCCAGAGGTTTCACGGGGATTCTTTTCTTGTCAGCAAACGCTTTGTAGGTCTTAACAGCATGGGTCAAGTTCCTTAGATAGGTTTCCTGGGTGGTATGTATTTTTTCAATCCAAGTTTGTCCTGCTGCATTCTGTTCCTTGCTGCCAATGCTGGGGTCCCATGATGGATCAAACCCTTAGTTGGCCTTGAACAGAGACATCCCAGTGGAGGTGTGGTCTTTACTATTGTATGCAAACTGAGCCATGGGGAGAATGTTGGCCCAGTTGTCCTGGTCAGCGTTGGCATAGCATCAGAGGTATTGTTCCAGTATTTGGTTGACCTGTTCAGTTTTTCCATCCATCTGCAGGTGGTAGGAAGTCAACACACAACGTTTTATTCCAAGGTCCTTCATCACTTGGGTCCAGTATTGGGAAGTAAATTGGGGTCCTCTATCAGTGATGATTTCTTCTGGGATGCTGTGTTGTATCAAGATGCAGTTGTGGAAGTGTCTGGCAGTCTCAGCTGCCATGCAGTGGGTAGTAGTTGGAACAAAATAGGCCATTTTTGTGAAACGGGCCACCATGACTAGGATTGCATCAAAGGATTTTGAAGGGGGGATTTCTAATATGTAGTCCATTGAAACTGACTTCCAGGGGCCAGCAGGGATGTTCAGAGGTCTCAGTAACCCTTCTTTCTTAGAGCAGTGTTTCTTGGTTCTTCCGCAGGTTTCACAACCATTGATGTAGGCAGCTACTTCTTTGTTCATGCCCGGCCATGTGTAGTTCCACTTGATACTTGAGAGGGATTTGTGTCTACCTGGGTGGCCGGCAATCTCTGAATTGTGGTGGTCAATCAATATGTTTTTTCAGGTTGGGCCTTTGGGTACATAAATCCTATTGTGGAGCAGCAGGGTAGCACCTTTCAGGGAATACCTTTTCTTTGAGTGGTGGAAATTTGGATCCTTTGTCAGGGCTTTGATTAGCTTGGTTGAGTAGGTGTACTGTTTCTGGGCTTTTATCACATTGGGTTTGCTGGCAGCAATCTCTAGGTACTTCAGATGTATCCCTAGGCTGGCAGGGTCTAGTAGTGTGTGGGTGTTGCAGTCCTTGATTTCTGTAGAGGAGGGGATCAGGTTGGCTCTCCTGCTCAAGGCATCTGGTACCACATTAACCTTTCCTGGCTTGTAGTCCATGGTAAAGGTGTAGTCAGCTAGTTCCAAGGCCCATCCTGCTTGCCGTTGGTTCAGCTGGCGTGGTTTGAAGAAGTAGACTAAGTTCTTGTGGTCTGTCAGAACTTTTACCGGATGTTCAGCACTGCACAAATACCTGTGCCAGTGCTTCAATGTCTTCATTATAGCTAACATTTCCTTGTCATATATTGGGTAGTTCCCTTCAGCTGGTAGCATCTTCTTGGAGCAATATGCTACAGGATGTAGCATACCATCCCCTCCTTCCTGAAGAAGGACCCCACCCACCGCAAAGTTGGACGCATCTGTCTCCAGTACAAAAGGCTTAGCTGGGTCAGGCATGGCAAGGACTGGGGCAGACGTGAAGGCTTTCTTCAGGGTTAGAAACACGGAGGTGCACTTGTAAGTCCAGACAAATTGGACCTTGTCAGAGCAGAGACAGGTTAGGGGCAATGTGATCAGAGAAAATTTTTGGATGAGATCCCTGCAATAATTTGCCAGGCCCAAAAAGCTTCTCACGTCTTTTCTGCATTTGGGTACTGGCCAGGCTGTTACAGCTTCCACTTTGTCTTGCGCCATGGCAAACCCGCCAGTCTTCACCACATATCCCAGAAATTTGACTTCAGATTGAAAGAATTCACATTTCTTCAGCTTGGAATGTAGGTTGGCCTGCGAGAGTTTCTCCAGTATTTGGTCAAGGTGTTGGAGGTGTTCCTCATGTGACTTGCTATATATGAGGATGTCATCCAAATATGCCACATAGAACTGATCAAGGTACTTGCCAAGGACAGAGTTGATCACTATTTGGAAAGTGCTGGGGGTGTCACACAAGCCAAACAGCATGATCAAGTACTTGTACAAACCATATCTAGTTTTGAAGACTGTCTTGTATTTGTCCCCTTCTTTGATTCTGATCTGGTTGAAGGCGTCTCTCAGGTCAATTTTTGAGTACACCTGGGCCCCTGTCAATACATCACAAAGGTTGTCAGTGTTAGGAATGGGATAGCAGTTCTTTACAGTGATATTGTTCAGTTTCTAGTAGTTTACGCAGGGGCGCATCCCGTCATCTTTCTTCCCTACAAACAGCATGGGTGACAAGCAAATGATTTTTGACACCCAAATGAACCCTTTTTCATCATATCCTCCAGGCATATCTTCAGTGCTGCTTTTTTGCGGTAATTGCAGCTGTAAATGGGGCCGTGGTGTGGTTGGGTCCCAGGTAACAGGTCAATGGCGTGATTGTAGATTGAGTGACTGGGAAGCTGGGTTGCTGCCTCCTCACTGAAGACGTAGCTTCACTTCTCCAAGGGGGCAGGTAGGCTTCCCACACTGGGTTCTATTCTCAGGGTCAGGAGTGTGTTGGGTTTCTTAATGGTTGGGCCCAACTGGAATGGCACCACATCAAACAAATTGTCTCCCTTCAAGGCAACTGTTTGATTACAGAAGTTCAGGATAGCGCCGTGTCTTTGGGACCAGGTGTCTCCTAGGATCAGGGGGTGGGGAAGCCCTTTCAAGATGATGGGAAACACTGAGTACAAGTTCTGCCCAATTTTCAGGGGCAATTTGGCTGCGCACCTGAAACCCAAGTTGTGGGAGCTGTTTCCCATGATTAATTTGACGCTTTTGTTGATGGCCTCCAGTCTGAGGTCCTTGGCAAGGGTGGAATTGATAAAACACTCCTCTGCTCTGGTATCAATGAAAGCTCCAACAGTCTGGGATGTTGTGGATGTTTTTGTTTCAACTTGGATTAATTTGTACAATTGAGTAGAGGTGTTTATTTGTGCCAAGAAAACTGAGGGGTTACTCTTCTTGGGGAAAACCTTGGTGAGGTGCCTGAGTTTGTGGCAATAGAAACACAAGCCTTCATAGTAGAGGTGCTGTAGTTCATTGGGGGACATTCCTGGTCTGCCGGGCGTTGGGGCTCGGCTTGCGCGCTGGGTGGAAGACAGGGTGCCTTCTTGGTTGAGGCTCAACCCTATGCACAAGAGGAGTAATTCATTCAGGCCAAGCGTAGGGGGGTGGTGCTTGAGGAGCACCTTCAGGGCAGGGCAAGCTCCTTGGCAGTACAAGATGGCCAATAGCTTGTCCTCAAGCTGGGTTCTGGCTTTCAATTTCAGGAACTTGTCAGTGTAAGCTTGCAGAGAGTGTGTGCCTTTTCAGATGTCTAGTAAGCTGATTAAGGCGTGGTGGCAGGTGTCTTGGTTGTTGCCTGTGGCCATCAGTTTGCTCTCAAATTGGGAGTAGTCTAGGAAGAACTTGACATCTTTGGTGGTTGCTTTCCCAAACCTTTCCAGGGCATCTCCGGAGAGCATGGAGGCTACCCCAAGGACTTTCTTGGTGTCATTGGAGTATGAGTTTTTGTTGGCTTGAAAATGGAGGAGGAGGACTGGCATTGCTCTTCTGGCTTCTTCTAGGGTGAGCTTCCCCATCTGGGACATGTCTACTTTGGTTGTGGTCTGGTTTACTATGACATTCTGCACCTGCAAGTTTGGGGTCTTGGTCTTCTCATTGGCAAGCAGGGCTTCTTTCTGTTCAGGGCTGGTTTGGTGTTGGGTCACTGAGGTGATCAGGTTGGTAGCTAACTTGTACACATATAGTAAGCTGAAATCAATAAAAATAGCATACAAGATTCCACAAGAGTTAACAACATCTTGGGGCCCAGGTTACTGTGTTTGAGGTAGATTGCCATAATATCAGGGATCCAACCTGTGGGGGGTTCCTGAGAACTTGCGGGCGGACAGCCCTTGGGCCCAGCAGGGAGAGCCCACCACAAGATTGGGGCTAACTTTACAATATAAGATAAAGATTTCCCAAGGACTGCCCAAGGTCCACTCACAGGCACCATGGAATCAATCAATCCAGTGAGGGCAATATACATCACCCCAAATATCTGGGTGGAAGTGGATTAATTAGTGGCCACGTATTCTTGCAGGCGGTTGGGCTGCAGGGTGTTGGGTGTTGGGTGGTGTCATTGGAACCAAATATGCGGGCCGGAAATTATACTTGTCTCAGAATAGCAGAGGGGGTCAGATGATTTTGGTACCCTCTCTGTAAAGGACTTCTGTCTCCCTAGTTCTAGCTTTGGGGTTGTGGAGCAGGATTTCCTCTAGAGTAAACTCAGAATACGCCGGTTTGGGTGAGTACTTGGTGAAATGTACTGGGCCAAAGGGAGCTCCTGGTGGACAGTAAAGATCAGGCAGCTGATCTGCGGTTTCTTGGGGTAGGTGGGTGTGGGGTGCGGAGCCGCAAGATGTAGGCTGTAAATAAAATAGAACTAATAACAAGTATGGCATGATCTGGTTGAACCAAAGGTTTATGTCACTTTATTGCAAGGATGGCAATGGGCATCTTCCTGGCAGTCCAGGGTATAAGTATGCCCATCTGTTATGGTAAAGCTTTCACAAATTTCCTTGGCCCAGGTTTTTCTGTTCACCAGGTCTTCCCAGTCTTCAGTGGCATCAATTGTGGGGGTTATTTCATTGGCTGGCTCAAACTGAGAATGCTCAACTTTCCTAGTCAGGTTGTGGGATTGGTTGTCTCTGGGTGGCCCGCGTTCTATGGGAAGGTTCTCGGTTTTCCCTTCCGCATGGGCCCAAGTTATCCTGGGATCTGTGGCTGGACCTGCCTGCTGATTGGTTGAGTTGTTAGGAGCCTTTGGCGTGGGAGGTATTGATGTAGGTGAATTTGATTTGCCAAGCTTCAAAGGATTCTCCAAAGTCAAATCCTGCTCTGGTTTGAGCCCAAAAAACTGTGGGTGGCCGGGCGGCTGGCCCAGCGGGCTGGCGGCTTGCGGAGAGCCAGGGTTTGAATCCCGTATTTGAGGCCTTTTAATAAGCATGGTTGGTAACAGTTTGTCACTTGTGACACTCCCCCTCCTGGTGGCTCTTTTCCCTCCCTCATCTGACCCCTAAGATGAGCCTGAGAAGTACTCCAAGAAGTTCAAAGCTTCTTGTCATGTGGCTGGGATCCACTGGCCATTCACAACATTTGTAATGTGGACAGAGAGTTCAAAGTTCCTAAGTGCTTCCCCCAGTGCTTCCCAATTATGTCTGTAAAGGGCGGCCCTGGTTATATTGCTGATAACTACATATTCAATTGCAACAACCAAAAGTGGCAAAGTAAAATCAAGCACTTTGTCTGTGAAGATAAGACTTGTGGGGTCTGGCTGAACACTGAGGGCTGGGAGCGGGTAACTGCCAAGAAGGGGGAGCACACTTGTGAGCCCCCCAATCATCTAATCACTTGGATGCTGAAGTGTCAGGAAAATTCCTGACAACGCCTTGGGTCAGGAAGATATTTTGTTTGCAATCAGGCTCAATAAGCAAAATAAAAATGGCAGCAGTTCTTCCTTATTGGGGAAATTGCTGCAAAAAGCCAGGCCAATAAATCAAAATTTAAAAATTGTAATTTTGAATCCAACGGGTTTTATACCCCAGCCGCGGGCCGCGCGGCTGGCTGCCAGCTGTCCGCAGGCCGCACGCCAAGCCCACCAGCCAGGCACCCAGCCAGCCGGCGGGGGACAGCGCACCCCCTACAGCAGGGCTGCCCACCCCCGCCAGATGGGGAAATTGCCAAATGAGGAAACCTGAAAAGGCAATTTCCCCAAACCCAAATGGAGGGGGAACTGCTGCCCAAATTTGGAATCTACCAAATTTGGGAGGGGCTGCAAAGCTGCCTGACCCACCCGTTCCTGCACTAACTGCAGAAGTCCAATTTGGATGCATGAAAGCATCCAATGATACACCAAACCAATGCAAGCCCAGAAGTAATAATTCATTGCCTGCACACCTTTCCCAATTCCCTTCCAAAAGGGAATTCCAGACAACACCAAGTGTTTGGGGTTTCCTGTCCAGTGTTTTACTCTATTCATGTCCCACAAGGATGATAGTATATAATAAAGCCAAATCACTTGATGATAGTTTGTGCTATCATTGAGTGAAATTACCCCTCAACAGTATCACATAAATCAATCTAAACTTTACCTACCAGAAGTTAAAAACAAGACACTAAGCTTTATCTGCCCTTCCCCAGGATCAGAAGATGAATCATCTAATCTTCTCAGCTGTTTTCACAGCCTGCCTAGGGATTGGGGGCCACCAATACAATCACCAGCATGGGCCATTTAATAAACCACCTGGCAAGTACATCTACAAGGAGCCAGCACAGCTAAACTCCTCCAACCAGTACTCCTGGCCTATGCTGGTATTGCCTCACTCCACCCAGTCTGTAACTATATACACCTGTGTATACTACGTACTCACATATTTTGCCGGTAATTTTGGACGTTATAACATACACGCCAAGGTCTTTTGATGGATGATGATGGTCTATCCCATTATGACAGCGCTCACAGGCTTCTAAGTTGCCAACTTGGTACCTTATTTTGCTAAAATACTCTCCCAATTGTTGGGTCTTTACATGAAGTGGTACCTTGTTCAAGTAATCCCCACCTCCTCCCACATCTGGGCATCTGATCTGGCCATAAAGACCCTACAGCATTAAAAACCCACTATCTTAAGTTGGTACCAACACAGGAGCAGTTGGTCAAATTTATCAGCAATAAGCAGATCACCGCCAATCCCCCTCCCCCCAAGGCCTCAGACGTCTTATCACAGCTTACGCTCACCCACAAGCTCAAGCAGCTTCCAAGTGAGGAGTGCTTCCTTCTTCATGATAATGGGCCCCGCACCAAAGACCATATAATCTGCTACAAAAATCAGCAGAACCTGCTGGAGTTGAAAAGGGCTTCAACCTGGCTAGTTGATGGTACCTTTTTCACTTGCCCCCAGATGTTCAAACAGCTATGGATGATTCATGCCCAGATTGATATCCAGATGATTCCACTTGCTTTCTTCCTCCTCCCTGGGGTCACCAAGGCCATTTACACCTGCATATTTTCAATCCTTTGCAGCACACTCTCCCTCCTCCTCCCCTCCCCCAACAACAATGATGCCAAGAAGACCCCCCCTCACACACCCACGCAAACCCTCCTGTTGCTGAAAAGTACCAGGCCACCCTGGACTTGGAGGAAAAGGTAAGGCTCAGAGTGTAAATTCACTTCCCCCTTTGGCTTTGGATAGGACCGTCTTTCCTTGTCGCACAAAAAGACCGCACAAAGTCCAGCAAAACCACTTAATTCACTCAAAGATTTAGCTCACATTGTGGATGAAAGATTTGTGTTGGCATACCCTGCAGAACCCCCGGCTTTGGTTGCCCTGGCCTGGGAAGAAACAATGGTTAATTTGGACTTTTTTTAGCTTGGTATTGTCCTCTCTTAAAAACAATCAGGAATGCCCAATCAAACAACGCCACATCCAGAACCAGAAAGTCAATTAAATCTGAACTGGTTGAGGTGTCCTCCAGCCAATCAGGTGAAGCCACAGAAATTACCTTGAAATCCTCCAGCACCCCTGGCTCTGGCCAGCAAATTTTCTCTTCCAGCCAATTGGATGGAAGTCAAGTTGGTCATGTGATTAACCCCTAGCAACTCACCCCTTTTTACAATGCCAGGGGACTTTGTGTCCCCTGCTTGTCAACTTTCCAATTTATAAAAGTTTGGATTCTGTTGCACTTAATTTTAAATTTATAGTTTTGGTTTAGACCTCTGTTTTGGGTTCCTATTATCTATAGTTTAAAGTGTTAGTAGGTTTTTTTAAAACTTACCTTGTATTGACCTGCTTTGAACCCAGAATCTCTTCTGGGACTCTTGAAACATACTCCAGTGTATAGTGATTTTGGTTTTTGCTTTTGCCTAAAAAGTTTACACTTGAACTTAAGTTTTTTAGTTAAAAGAAATATAAAATTCTATTTTGCTTTGACTTTTCTCTTTAAATCTTGTATTTTTGAACCCGCTTTTGCTCCCAATTGTTTCCAAGGTACCCAAGTTCACCGTCAAGCTCCCCCCCGGTTATTTTCTGCCGTTCTCTTGTCTGTGGGTGCCCCTGTTAGGTTTAATTTTATAATTTTAATCCAAAACAAATCTACCCACCTTACCCAAATTTTGAGGGGAACACAGCTATGATACTCCCAGTCATTAAATTTGTAGTATTTTTCTTGGCCCCCTTCCTACTCCTCCTGTGGTCAACCTCACCAGACCTGTGGTTAAAAATCTCCTCTTCTGCGCGGCTTGTGAGTGAAGCCCCCTCCAGCCTCTTGAGTCTTCTTGGCAGTCTCCTTTATTCTGGGGAGGCTGTGGTGAAAAGCTTGACATGCAATGACCTGGATTTGGATGATGTTGACTATGCCTCTCTTGCTCCTGTGGGCAAAAAGGTGCCAATGTCATTTCTTCCTGACCTAGAGAAGAGTAACTTGGTACCTTTGCACGCTCCTGTGATGTCTCCTTCCACCCCCACCCGTACCCCCTGGTTGCTCACTGGTTTGGCGCTGATGGCACTGAATGCTTATTTCCCTCAGCTATCTCCTGTGTCCTCCCTGTGGTCCCCCCCTTCAAGCGGCTGTTCCAGTACCCCACTGGGCGGCATCCTGGTGGTTTTTTTTGCCGGGATGGGAGCCAAACTTAGTTAGTTTAGCCCCCCTCTCTCACACAGAGCTCTAGGCCCTCACATATGCATAATGAACTTTGAGCCTGCTCAGTTCAATGCATTTAAGCAGCTGTTTAGCGGGGAGGTACAGGGCTGCCACTTTCACTTCCATCAAGAAGTTGCTTGCAATGTGCAGGCCAATACTGACCTTAGTAGGTTGAGCTGGAGGGACACTTTGAACACCTGCAAATTTGTGCTGGCACAATTCAGTGCCTTGGCTTTTTTAAATCCAGAGCATACTGTGCAGGGGTTTGAGGTTCTCTCAAAGGATCCTTACATAGCAAATCATCCAGAGTTCAAGCCTTTCCTCAAGTACTTTGAGCCCCAGTGGATTGGGAAGGTTGTCACGCAGAGGCAAGGCAAAGCCAGAGCCAAGGCCAGTTGTAATGTGTACCAGGCGGTGGTGAATGGTGAGCTCAAGACCACTTTGGTTCTAGAGACTTATCACAATCATCTCAAGGCCAACTTTGGGCTTCATCTGAAGCTTAAAAAGTTCTTCTCCCTTCTGCAGCACAAGCAGGAGAAAACCATCTCCAAGCTGTGTGACTTGGCCAACTGTGTCCCACCACCAAGCCTACAACCCGCTCCACCCTCTTCACCAAGGCCATCCAGGGTACAGCTAAGCATACATACAAGGCCTCTGAGCTTAAGCATCAGCTTGAGCTTATTTCCACTGCCCTCCTGGAAGGGACTAAAATTAAAAGGGGGAAGAATGGCAAAGAATAAACTTTCTTACTTGCTCCTATGGTTTTTGTTACAAAAGTAACAGTTTCAAGCCCCCGGGCAGGAATTGAACCTGCTCCTAGCCACCAGGCGGAGCTAGCGGGCGGGGAGATTTGCCTGCACCTGGATTTTTGCTTTTCAAAGCAAATCCAGGTGCAGGAACCATTCCTGCCCTGGTGGTAGCTGAGGGGCCTGCTTTGGGCCCCAAAAGCTACGCCCAAGCCTTGGTGAGTTTGACTGGGCATAGGCAGGCTATTTTTAGCTGCCCAGTAAACCCAGATCAAGCCCACCCTCCATTAAGTAATCTGGGGTCCCCAATTGGGGACCTCTTTTTTAATCAATCTCTTTGGGCTCAAGAGAGCCTATCAAGCCAGTCCAAAAATGGTGATCAAATTGGAAAAAACCCCAAAACCCCAGAAGCCAAACCTGCCAAAATCAATGACCAGCCAGGCCAAGATGGACCACCAAAAAGCCAAACAACTGTTCCTGAAACCCCCAAAAATGATCATGAAGCAGCCAACCAAACAGCAGAACCTGAGATGTCAAGCCTTGCCACACAGATAGCACCAGAAGAATGCCCAGAGGCACTTGCATGGGAGTAAGTATATAAACCAGAAGCACCTGAAAAAGTTTTGTATTGTCATCCTTACCAAATAAAGTTGTTATGAACCTTTGGTTCACCAATCTGTTTCCATACCTATTTTTGATACTCTTCCATCTATATACACCCAAGCGTCAGTACCCCTCTACTGGGATAGATAGTCAGACTCCAGTTGACAAAACTGAAGCCTTTGACTACTACTGCCCACCCAATGCTCCATTTGGCCCTGTGCATTTCACTGAGTATCCCGCTAATCCTGACCACAAACCCTGGACATTGGAAGACTTGCAGTGGTACACCTGCCTAAACGCTCCCAAGGAACCCTACCAAATTGTCCAAGACGGCAAAGCAATCACCATCTACCCTTTGATCTTCAACAGGAAGTACAACAATCCTGCCACCTACTTGGTCCCCATGGAACCGCCCCGACACCTAAACCAAATATTTCAACACCCCCCACTTCTGATGCCTCTGGACAGAGTAGTCAATTCCTGGGAGTGCTTTACCTTGTGCTCACAGGATTGATTGACTCTGCCTTGCCAGCGGCTGGACCTTGGGCTGTGGCTGGGAAGGCCCTTTCCTACCTGGTAAAGTTAGGTCCCATCATCTGATGGGCCATGCCAGTACCTGCTTCAACTCCTCCTTTGCCTGCTGGAGCTCCACAGTACTCCTAGTATCCTGACAGTTTTAACTTTTAACTTTTTTAACTTTAATTTTTACTTTTTAGTTTGATCAATTAGTTTTTAGTTTTAATTTTTCTATTTTTATTTAATTAGATATTACTGATTTTTTATGTATATATGGTAAGTTTGAGATGAATAGTTATAGTTGAAAGTTAATGAAATATCTTAATTTTTGTTAATTTCCTAATAAAACAAAAGATATTCACATTTGTACTTATATGAACTAAATCAAATAAGGTTTAGTATTTCTTAATATTTTGCATAACTTCTATTGTTGTGTTTATGCTTATTTTTGTTTCATTGGAATTTTTGATTTATATGGTAATCAAAAATATTTTTATAATGAAGAGTGTAAATTACATAGTAAAATGAAAAAAATACTTATTTCTCCTTATTTTTATTAATTAAGGAACTGTTTTTATTGCATTTTCAAGCTCTCTGGGGAGCACTTTAGTATATCATTGTCATGAATTACATTTCAATACTTGTATTGAAAATCTGGAAATCAAACCCCTGGTCTCATAAAAAGCCTTGTTACAACCAGGATAGACATGAGCCAGTCAGACTACCAGTTGGGCCAACCCCTGGACCGCCAGAGATATCTTGCCCCAACCAGGAGGAACAGAAACCTGCCAAGTGTCAAGACTGAAGGTTTGAAATCAACATTAAAAACCCCAGAATCAAACCCTGGCCCTCCAAAGGCTACTTGAGTCACACAAAATGGATGGAAACCTGTCAACTTGCTAAGTTGCAGACCCAAGTGGTCAAACTATTCTGAGACCTGCCAGACTTTTAAAGACAATTCCCCAAATGAACCTCAGATTGCTATTAACCACATGCTGCCAAAGACCCAGACCTATGCTGAAGTTGTAGCCTGCCTAAAGGAGGTTACAACAAGGCCTCCTGCCAGCCCCTCCAATGATCACCAGCTAATGCCAGCCTCCAGTCCAGAATGAGTAATACAATTTAACTGCTCAGGTGATGTGGTGAACAGTAGCAGCGGAACAAAGCATTGCCACTTCTGTTCATCCAAGCAAGCACAGCTAGGATCCGCTGCCTGCAAAAATAGAAGCCAAGGACTGAGCCCTGCCAGTGAACTGTCCCCAGACCTCAATTCTGCGAAAAGCAAAGAAGCAAAACCACCTGGTATAAGAACCCTGGCGGCATGGGGATGGCTCCATTGTCATTTTTGATAATAAAGTTTTATGAACATTTGGTTCAAACAAATCCTACTGTATCTAGTCTTAGTGATCTTTCATCTCAACTCTAGCCAAGTAGACAATCAGGCAACCGCCCTCTCCAGAGACCAACCTGCTGACCCACATCAGGCACTATACTGTCCCCCTGGAGCCCCTTTGAACCTGTGCATTTTACCAAATACCTGCCCAACCCTGCCTAATTGGAGTACAACTTGGAGATCATTCTCATTGCCAACCCCTTGACCAGAACTAGATAGAATGAATACATAGGACACAAAGGAAAGAGGATTGAGGTGCTATCATTATTGTTCAAAGATAAGTACAATTATCTACCAGCATACTTTGTCCCCATGACTCCGCCTTTGACCCCATGGCCCGACTGCCCAATTGATCCCCCCACTGCCACTAAGACCATGTCCACTCAACTGTTTGGAGTACTCTACATTACTTTGACGGAAATGGTAGACACTATGGTACCCAACTCAGGGCCCTTGTCCTTGCTTGGGAAATCTTTATCCTATATTATCAAGTTAGTACCCATCCTATGGTGGGCATTACCCACTGGACCGGCCGTACTCTGTCCCAAGTCAACCAATGCCTCTACCTATGCCTGGCTTCCTGAAAACCATAGCTTTATAGCTTGCTTTTTTATATTAAAAGTTTTCAGAACATCAAGATCTGTTAATTAAAAAAGTGTCAATTTCCAGTTGTTGATCAGGAAAAAAGCTGAATTCTCACTTTACTAATGTCAAGCACCAGGGAGTTGATCACCAGGGAGTCAATTTTACCACAGTTTCCCTGAGAATAGTGGTTAGGGTGAGGCCTTAACCAGAATATAATCTTTTCCTAACCAAGGGGTAATGATAAAGCACAAGCTAATTATCAAGCCTAACTCAAACTTGAATATCTCATATCCCTTTCTTTTGCTAAGAAACTAATGCTGTAAATAAGCCATGGACTTGGATTTCACCTAGGAGAAGTCTCCTGATTGATTTAATATTCATTAAAAAGGTATGCTACAAATAAAATTTACTGTTTATATAGTCCAAGTACAGACAATATTAGTAAAGTGGATCAACCATCAGCTTCTATCTGCCTTATTCACTTCCTTATATAAGCTACATAGAATCAACTTTCAAAAGCTATATACTTCTGGTAAGGCTGCTATGATGAACTATCTAGGACCCTCCTGTGGATTTGGGAAGTGTCAGAATGTAACATCCTCCATGTTGACAATCCTGAAGTTCACTTTTTTAAGTTTTTACTAGAAATTAAAATCAAAATTAAGGATGCTTGTTTAAGCCAGAAAATAATCCTCACGTGATAGAGATGCAGCAACAGTTTTTGAAATTGTCGACATGGAGGATGTTACATTCTGACAGGGTAAACTCGGATGGTTGCCCCTAGATTGACTGGTTGTCTCCTGCCCACATACATTCTCTTAGGGTTGGACTTTCAATTATAGAAGGGTAGGAATAATCATGTTGAACATCCTTGGTCGGGTTGAAGTTGATGTACTTGCCTTGGCAGCTTACTACCCATAGGAATCTTGTAATTAGCTAGGTTAAGTTCATACCTCTACAAGGCATTAATCACTTGAAACATGGAGAGATGGAAATGGGAGTTCCCATCTTGGTATTTGGATACCTTGCAGGGTGAAGTTTAGGGTAAACCTTGATAGATGGCTTATGGTTATCTTGTCTCTATTGGGCTCCCTTTCAATCAATTTTTAATTTGAAGTTGGTTGGCTTGCTTTATGAAGCTGATTCAAATTTTTAGTTTTAAATATTGGATTAGGCTTGGGAACTGCATTATTAAGGTGGTAGTTAGCTCTTTTTCATCGAGATCTATCTGACATCTGATGGTAAAATTTTCAGAACTATAGCTTCAAAAGTACTTGCAGACACAACACAAATCCATGAAGATGAGCCTTGTTTAGCTAATTGAGATAGGCTATTTGAACCTAGTGTAGATCGCTTGCTATTAACCATATAGGATGTCTGATTATTAAGGCTTTTGCTTAAAAAGGATATAAGTTTAAAAATAGCTAGACATAGTGAATAATAGCTTTGCAAACATTGGCCGTTAGAATATGTCGGGTACATTTTCCCAGGGTTTGCCAGAATTATTGTCCCTGGCTTCAGGGGCATGTAGACGACTTTTCCAGTAATTTTGGGTGAACCGCCAGTATCCTTCTCCAGTGTCAGAATCGATGTCTCGTATGAACCATTGTGGATGATGCCCAAGATCCTTCTTGATCTGGGCATGATTTTCTTCGGGTGCTTCGGCTAGAGCCTTTTGAAGTTGGGCCTCCTTGTTTTTCCTAACTTCCCGTTGCTTTTCTTCTAGACGATTCTTCTCTTGGCTTGCTTCGTCATACATGCCATCCTCCATGGCACGCTGGTCTGGACGTCGGCGGCAATCGGTGGGAGGTAAATGTGGTTCTAGTTCTGGGGGGAAGTGATTTAAAGTTAAAGCAAACGGAGTAAGTTTGAATGGCAAAGGTTCAGGAGGGGGGAGGGCTTCGTTTCCAAAGCTTGATGGAGCTGCTAGAGGAAGGGTTGGAAAGGAATTTGGTGAGCGATGAGCCCGCGTGTTCTTCTTCAGGGATTTCAGAACTAGTAGATACCCTGCCAACCCTTCGGGCAGAAAGATGATCGTCCCATGCGCCTCTCAATTCCCAGACAGGCTCGCCACTGACAACAACCTCACCATCTAGGATGTTTCGCTCGCTGCTAAGCCAGCGGTTAGGCTTGAAAGTGAGACGGCAGAAGTCTCCCGTGGCATGATTAGTGACAATCATATCACCGTAATGTTCAATCGTAGGGTTGCCAACAATGAGATTGGTTACTGCAGTGGTGACTTTCTTCCAGCTGTAATGCTCCACCTGGCCTCCTTCTGAATAAAGAATCACATGCGACACACCTTGAGGCAAGAGCTCGTACGACTTCCCCCAGAAATTGGATTTGACATCTACTTCGCCAAAGAAGACATAATTGGATGATTCACAGAAACAGGCGCTTACAGGAGGATGGTGGCTGACCTGCTCAGAGACGTAGCGGAACCCTCTATCCGGGCGGACGTATTCAAATGTCTCACCCTTCGTTATTAGTGACTGCCAAAGTGAGATATTACCAGAAGCGGATTGAACGGTTTGGCAATCCGGCCTGCTGTAGATGAGTAGTTGGACATGGCAAAGGCGGTAACCCAAAGAAGGCGCTCGGCGATGCCTGTTTGGCGAGATGCATGGTCAAGTAGCTTCGAATACTCCATGTCCTCCCCCATGCGCTGCAACATGGAACTTGGCTCGTTAAAGTGAACGGGGAGAGAAATCTTGGTCAAGTCTTTACCGACAGCATTCTTCAATACTGACCAGAGAGACACTGCTGGAGGTTTAGATCCTGGCTGAAATTTGGGCAAGCGATCGCGGAATACTCCGTTGGTAGGATAGCCGGCATAAGACTTCCGCACAGGAACTCTTTGAATTATCTCCCCAAGAATGTTGACAGCTTCGGAGTCTTCTTCAGGGTCCGGGCAGTCTGTGGGTAGCTCATAGGTGGTAGGCTCTTGAATGTCAATGCTGCCTTCTTCATCTACATCAAAGAACTCGTCTGCTTCACCGTCATCCTCGAATGAGGGTGTAGAAGCACCTTGGGAGGGCGTGGGGCTTGCAGAGTTATGATGTTCTCTAACCCATTCACCCATGGCATGGTGTTCAGCTGCCAGCTTTTGAAGGCTTTCGGTCCACATGCGGTTTTGAGATGCTTCTCGCTCAAATCGGCTCCGCCAATATGCCTCCCGCTGTTGGAGCATGCTGCAAGCATCTTGGTGTAGGTTGCGCGTTGATACCAAACATTGCTTTAACGTGCCAACCAAGGCGTCAGTATCGGAAGGTTTTGAGCTCGCAAGCATATTCAGGAGTCGCTCCTGGAGATCGAATTGGGTAGCCGTTGAGTTCAGTGCCATTGTTAACCTCTCGTCTGGGGGCAGCTGCTCCAAGCTGTCAATAGAATTGGAGCGTGAGCGGACTTCCTCGCTGGCAGAGGCAGGTGAATCCTGGTGGATGTCGCTTGCCACTGCCGAGTCTGAAGATGACTGAGCAAGGTGGCTCTGCAAGTACTGCTTAGTCTGGGTAATGGCCACAATCCACATCTTGGCCTCATCTACCATGGCGGCCCTAAGATGGAATCTGGTTTGGTCTTTCCCAGTAACCTCAAACTTCTGGGGATCGTTTGAGTCAATCCATAGCTTGGCATGGGCAAGATTGATAGACCCCCGGCATGCGTTAACGGTGTCTTCTTGGCTACGGTAATATGACAGAAAGCCGCCCTCGAGTACTAGCCAGCGCATCTTATACCCACTCGCGTAGTTTGTCCATTTCTTGAGCTGGCCCTCAAGACGTGGCAGCTGATTGGGGTCGGAGGCAACTACTGAGCTGGGAGTTTCATGCTTCAGTAAGTCCTTCACTTTGTCTACTTTGGCCACGTCAATAGGCGCGAATCCCCGTTTATCACGCGAGAAGACGTTTGCGCCAAGGCGTAGAAGGTGAGAAACAAGTTCATCGTCTCCGAGTTCAGCTGCCTGATGTAAACACGTCGAGCCATGGACTGGGTGACGATGGTTGATATCCAAAAGATTTGCTCGGGGGTTTTCTGCAAAGAACTTGACAATGGCTTGGCAGTTGGATTGGGTTGGTTGAGCCAAATGATGATTCAAAAATTGCGTCCTCTCTGCGATGAATTCCTGTCGATTTCCTTTGCATTATAAATACAAGCCTCGGTAACTAGTTACCTTGGAATATGGATTGGAGTTCGGGTGTCTTGGCGTAATATTCGGCAGTTTTCCCTTCAAAGTTCATGATTGTAGGGTCAATATTAGGTTTTGCAAGCAACATCTTGGAAATATCTACACGCCCACTTTTAGCCGCCAAATGTAGCGGTGTATTCCCACTGGTGTCTTGGGTATTGATATCTTCGGAATCGAGTTTAGAAAGCAGAAACCGATTGATCTCAGGACTGGCACACGTCACCGAAAGGTGAAGTGGGCTCGTAGAGCTGAAGCTTTTACAATTGGTGCGCCAATTAGTCAAAAGGGTTTTGATCTGTTTCTCATCGCCTATCGGAAAAATAAGCTTTTAAAATCAGTGGATCTTACCTTTTCGTAGTGCTTCAAGCATCTGGTAGCTGATGAGGGCATCATCTTTGCCTTGAAGAAGAATTAATATTTAAAACATACAAGTAAAAATTTAAATGCTTTTAATCCTTATTAATAAACTGGCGCTAGTACCAAGATTCTATTTGGGTAAAAATGCAATTGACGTTGGTGCCTATAGATCAACTTAAAAGTGAAGTAATATCTAGGAGATGAAATAGTCATTTGAGCTTCAATTATTGGTTTTTCTTCAGCTTTAAAGGACCAAAAACGTTTGACTTTAAGGCACATGAGTATTAAAACTCGACCACTCAAATGCTATCAAGTGTAAGCTAGAAGTTTGATAACATGGATGCCAAATTTAAAATGAAGAGTATCAAAATAGCTTTAAAACATTACACACCATGTTTTATGCAGCGACTTTGGGGTCGGAAGAAAAATTTCAAGCAGTAAGCTTCAAATGTATTTGTATTATCTACCTCATGAGTGTTTTTGTATGAAAACTTAACAAAAGAGGAATGATCAGAAAATAAATTTAAAAACTCAAGTAGGCACATAGTAGTACCATTAAAAAAGGTACTTAAAATAAACCAAATTAGAATGCTGTTTACCTTCCTGCCCTGTGTTTACAAGGTTACTCATTAGGCTAGAATCTGAAAAGAACTGTACTGCCGCCAGCCTCTAAATTCTTTTTTGTGGCGCAGCTTCATCTTTCTTAAACTCATTGTTAGATCATTAGTATCTATTATCCCATTGGCTTGATGCATTGTCCAGGCTTTGGATTGCTGAGTGTATTGTCTACGACATCCTAGTACCCTCATATTTCAATTCTTGTTCCAACTCCTGCCCAGCTCCTAATTGCTCTGGTTAAAGTGTGCCAAGTGAGCTTTAACTCCAGTGTCGCTTTGCCACGTTGCTCATCCCAGATTAGCCCAGCATAGGGCTGCTTCGGCCAAGCCCTGGGCAGTCGTGGCCAGTTTCTGGCTCTGGGCCACTCCCATCAAAGATTTATTTTAAATTTTTCAAATATACTATAATTCCGCTTTAGCTATAGAGGCCAATAGCCGGAAGCTAGCCGGGGCTGAGCCGAAGCATCCCTAGCCTAGCATAACTAATTGAGCTATATTTAGTGCGCTTCAGAATAATTTGATCTATGCTCAATAAATTCCATGCCAAGGCTTATTTTGGGTTTAAAGTTTAGCATATTGCTTAGACATTCCTGCAATTAAAAGCGGTAGTAATTAAATGCATTGTTTATTTTAACGTAGGGCTGTGTCGTCCCACCCCTGGACAAAGATCTTTTTTCTGGCATTCTGGAAGATTGGATTTAAAATCAGCTTTAAATAGAAAATATATTACCTTCCACATTTTTAGAAACTTCGGACATAATCCAGGTTTTGCCTGGGGATGGGACGGCACAGCCCTATTTTAATAGTATCAAATTTGATAGCAAGGATAAAATCATATGTAGGGCTGTGGTGGATCTGAAATGGTGGCTGCTTTATAAAAAAGCAGCAAGCCATTTAAGATCCAGTTATGATTCTGGAAATTGTCTTGGCTACAATTTTTCCGGAATCGTAGCCATACACATCCACAGACAGATGTGTTTTTGGGGACTTTTTTAGAATAATATATATATATATCTTCAATTTTTAAAATAAAAATATAATGATTCAAATTTGACTTTATGGTTGAAAAATAAAAATATTAAATATATATATTTAAAATTGGCTCATCCAGAAAACAGAAAGCTGTTTGTCAGAACTCTGGAATAATATGGTAGACTTGACCATTATTCCCCTGCTAATTGGCTAAGACGACCAATCACCATAAAGCTGGATAACTTAAAGAAGTATCAGCTGATCTCGTTCCTGGCCTCAGGTAATCAGTGCTCTTAAAATTACTCTGAAGATTGATCCTGATCTGATAATGGTCTCCTCATTGGATTGAACCTGAGTAAACAGGCTTGATGATCCATGACTATAATCACAGAACGCTCCTCAGCCAATAAGACAAAGTGTTCCTGAATAATAATGCAAGATGGCCATTGTCAAACATTTGCGCTTGAAGACACATCAAAATCTATGATTAATAAAGAAGGTCGTTCAGAAGAATACTGCATGATGAAAAAACCCAGTCAACAGGGTAACTAAACTCACATATGCATAAACTGCCAACAAGATGCTGCCATTACGCTGATAAGATAAGCTGAGGTCCGGTAATCTATTGAAGTCCCATGCCAGATTGGCATGGCTGCCTAGCTCTGGGGGCTGAAACTAGCAGTCTGGGGAACACATAGACTGACTAGTAAGAGTTGGAAGCGTCAGATTAAAATCTGGCAAGAGGGCTTATCCACCCTATATAAAGTGCTCTCCTGATTAGAGACTGAGCAGAATATTCACCCTTGAAGATAGAGTTTGAAGATTTCTATTGTTGTATCACTACTAGTTGACGCCTAGTAGTCAGAAGTATCCAAGTAGAGCATGCCGCCGCTTACTTGCAGACCCTGTGTATTTTCTCCTACAGCCAGACAAGACTCTGCCAGGCCGTAGCTGGACTGTTACGGAAGTAACATTTTTGAGGCCCCAGGCGGGAATTGAACCCGCTCCTAGCCTTCACGTGGGGCTAGTGGGCGGGGAGATTAACCCGCACCTGGATTTTTGCTTTTCAAAGCAAATCCAGGTGCAGGAATCATTCTGGGCCCCAAAAGCTACGCCCAAGCCTTGATGGGTTTGGCTGGGCCTGGGCAGGCTATTTTTAGCTGCCCAGTAACCCCGGTTCAAGCCCACCCTCCATTAAGTAATTTGGGGTCCCCAATTGGGGACCCCTTTTTTAATCAAGTTCCTTGGCCTCAGGAAAGCCTGTCAAGCCAGCCCAAAAAAGGTGATCAAATTGGGAAAACCCCCAAAACCCCAGAAGCCAAACCTGCTAGGACCAATGGCCAGCCAGGCCAAGATGGACCACCAAAAAGCCAAACAACTGTTCCTGAAACCCCCAAAAATGACCATGAAGCAGCCAACCAAACAGCAGAACCTGAGATGTCAAGCCTTGCCACACAGATAGCACCAGAAGAATGCCCAGAGGCACTTGCATGGGAGTAAGTATATAAACCAGAAGCACCTGAAAAAGTTTTATATTGTCATCCTTACCAAATAAAGTTGTTATGAACCTTTGGTTCACCAATCTGTTTCCATACCTATTTTTAATACTCTTCCATCTATATACACCCAAGCGTCAGTACCCCTCTACTGGGATAGATAGTCAGACTCCAGTTGACAAAACTGAAGCCTTTGACTACTACTGTCCACCCAATGCTCCGTTTGGCCCTGTGCATTTCACTGAGTATCCCACCAATCTTGACCACAAACCCTGGACATTGGAAGGCTTGCAGCGGTACACCTTCCCAAACGCACCCAAGGAACCCTACCAAATTGTCTGTGACAGCAAAGCAATCACCATCTACCCTTTGATCTTCAACGGGAAGTACAACAATCCTGCTGCCTACTTGGTCCCCATGGAACCGCCCCCAACACCCAAACCAACCATCTCAACCTCCCCCACTTCTGATGCCACTGGCCAGAGTAGTCAATTCCTGGAAGTGCTTTACCTGGCGCTCACAGAATTGATTGACTCTGCCTTGCCAGCGGCTGGACCTTGGGCTGTGGCTGGGAAAGCCCTTTCCTACCTGGTAAAGTTAGGTCCCATCATCTGGTGGGCCATGTCAGTACCTGCTTCAACTCCTCCCTCACCTGCTGGAGCTCCACAGCACTCCTGGTATTCTGACATATACCCTAAGACCTGATTGGTAGTTATAGATTGTTGCCATACAATATCTATCAACAACCCCCATACAATGACCATTAATAAAGACAATTCCTCAAGACCACAAAATCTTGACACTGTTTATAACCGTTTTTTTAAAAAAAATTGGATTCCCCTAGATAATATCATGCCCTTCCCCAAAGGGCAGGCTTTTAATTAACTTTAAAATCTTATTTTGAACTTAATTTCAAGTAGATTTTTATTAGTTCTTTTTAAATCAAAAACTTACCTTGTATTTTTGCTCACCTTGGGTTCACTTTTGCTCTTGCGTGCGCAATGTTGTACCTGTGCTGTTTTAGCAGAGTTACAAGGGGAAAAATATTTAGAACCTAGATAATAATCTTTATTGAGAGATAGTGATTATATAGTCATTGTGAATCAAGAATACAGGAACATGATTGGTGATCACACGGTTGGATGAAAGAAGGGGGTGGCTTGATCCTGATAATGAGTCAAGCGCCAAAACAAGGTATCCACTGTAGAGGATCATCATCTGTTCATGTTGTTGGATTTGGCAATTCAAGTTGACTTCCTAGTCTGGCTTTGAGTGGCCAGATAATGGATTGCAGGTCACAAACCTGCTTGTTTGGAACCTTGCTGGCGGGTTGAGCCTGCTGTTTCAACACCCCCCCCCCCCCAACTGAAGGTTGGCCTCCTCTGGGGGCAGGTTGTCAGGGAGGTTGTCAGGAGCCCAGGCGCCATACTGGACTAATTGTTGTTCTGTGGCAGGTAGGGCGGTTTTGCGTTGCTTTTGTCTTGCCTTGCAGGGTCTCAGGAAATCATGGTGTAGGGTCTTGTCTTGTTTGCGCTTCCTGAGTCCTTGCACAAGGTAATTATTGTTGTTGTTTACCTTTAGAATGATTGCTGGTCCTACTTTCTTGGGTTGTAATTTACTTTTGTCAGTATTCATGACCCAGACTTTGTTGCCAACCTCATGTCTGTCTTGGATGAGGACAAAGGTCTTTTTTAGACGCTTTTCTTCTTTTTCTGATTGATTTTTATTGGCCTCTATAACTTGAGGATCTGAGCATGGGAGGACTTTACTTGGGATTTCCGGTTTGGGTCCTGTTAATGCTTGGATGATATTTGGCTGTATGCTGTATACCAACTCAAAAGGGCTTTTCCCGGTGGATCTGTTCACTTGGGTTTGGCACACAAGTAGTGCAGTTGATAGCTGCTTATACCAGTCTTCAGGTCTCCCAGCAGTGAGCTTAGCTAAGCTTGCACAAGGCTGCCATTAAGCTGTTCTACATGTACATTGGCCTGTGGGTGGTATGGTGTTGTCACGGTATGTTTGACCCCATTTTTAGTGAGGTATATGTTGGTGTTTTTGGAGGTCAATTCTTTCCTTCCATTGGTTATCAGGAGTTCTGGCTTTCCAAACTTGCTGATTATCTCTCTTCCAATAAATTGTTGTACGTCATTGCCAGTGTGCGCCCTCACTGCTTGGGCTACTGGCCATCTTGTAGCAAAGTCTATGGCAGTGATGATATATTTCTTATCATTGTGTTTCCCTGGCATGGGGCCAACAACGTTGAGGGCCCATAACTTGAAGGGTAGTTGTGTGCAATGGGTAGTACTATTTTGGAGGGGTTTTCCTTTTTGGCAAACTTTTTGCATACCTCACATTGGTCTAGGACTTCCTAAACATCACAATATAAGGTTGGCCACCAGGCCTTGTGCTTAAGGAACTCATATAGGTTTTGACTCTTGGTGTTTCTGAGGTCTCTGTGATAGCGTAGGATGGTGTCTACTTGCTGGTGTGTGGGGATATAGGGAATGGTAGTACCAGTGGACATTTTTCTGTGAAGGGTCCCATACACGTCAGCAAATAGGTGTTTGTTTCAATAACTGTTTCCTTTGTTATGTCAGTTGTATCAGGGGGAAACCCTCGTCCTTTGTCTGTAGTACCAAGAGAGGCCAGTCTGGGTCAAGCCCATGTTCTCCTCTTGTGGCACGGACATATAGGCAGGAGAGGGAGTCTGCCATAGCAAGCTTAGGACCAGGTTTGTACTGTATGAGCATACTAAATCTCTCCAAGAGCTCCATCCAGCGGGCTTGGCAGCAAGATAGATTTGCTTGGGTTTTGAAATATATGAGCAACTTGTGGTTGGTTAATGCTTTGAATTCTTCCTGGCGTTCCAGATAACAGCGCCATTTGACTAGGCAGTGTACAATAGCCAGCAGTTCTTTGTTGTGGATAGGGTATTGACACTCACCATCTGTCAATTTTTGCAATTCATAAGCTACAGGCAGGAAATCACCATCATTATTTTTTATTTGTAGTACTCCCCCAATGGATGCGTCTGAGGTGTTGGTTTCCATTTGGTATTCCCTGTCATGTTTGGGGTATTTCAGGATAGGAGCTGTCTTAAGTTTCTCCTTGAGGCGTCTAAAACAGAGATCACATTGGGGGGTCCACACAAACTTGGATTTGGCGCCTGTTATGGCGGATAAGGGGGCGGTCAAAATGCCACAGTCAGGTATGAAGTGGCGTACATAGGCCACCATCCCCAAGAAGGTGTGGAGTTCCAACTTATCTGTGGGTGGCAGCATCTTGCAGACAGCCTGTATCTTTTGACTTTTGGGTTTGATGCTGTCCTTTGAGACTATGTGTCCCAGGAAGGGTAATTGCTCGTGGAAGAACTGGCACTTGGAGGGCTTGGCCAACAGTTTGTGTTGTTCCAGGGTAGCAAAGACTGCCTCTAGGTCCTTGTGGTGCTGTTCCACTGAGGGGCTGTGGACAATGATGTTGTCTAGGTAGACTAGAGCATGTTTGCTTATGTGTGGCACAAACACTTTGTTCATGAAGGACACAAAGGTGGAAGGGGTGTTTGTCATGCCAAAGTTGAGCACCACACATTTGTATGAGCTGTATTTAGTGTGGAAGGCTGTTTTAAGGATGTCTTCCTCCTTAATACAAATCTGGTTGTAGCCTGCAGTCAGATCAATCTTGGAGAAGACTGTGGCCCCTCTCAAGGCGTAAAAAAGATTGTCAATCAGTGGTAGTGGATAACAATTCTTGATGGTAACTTCATTTAGGGCTCAATAGTCTATGACCAGACGTAAAGTACTGTCCTACTTGGCCACAAAGAATACAGCAGCCCCAAAAGGAGACTGTGAGGGGCGGATTAGTCCTTTCTCCAACGCCTCCTTGAGGTAAGCGCGTAGGGTGTTGTCCTTATTTAGAGTCAGTCTGTAGATAGGGCATGCCTTGGGGACATCCCCTTTGAGTTGGATGGAGTGTTGAATGTGTTTCTCAGGGGGCAGCCCGGGTAGCGCTTCCTTGAAGATTTCTGGATGGCAGGCCACAATTTTACAATCCTGAGGCATATAGGTATCCTGGTGATCTTTGAAGTTTATGATCTTGTATTGGCAGGAGTCCCAGTCAATTGCCTTCAGGTTTTTCTTCTTGTCCTGGGTCTCTGTGATACGTACAAAGATGTGGTTGTGTAGAAGTTGGTCCACAGAGTCAGGGTAGATCTGGTGGTTGACACCTTCACGCTTGATGGTCAACACTGAGGTCGCCCAGTCTACGTGAGGATTGTTCTTTTGTAACCAATCCAACCCCAGTACAATGTCAAACTTTGGGAAGTCAATGACGGGACCTTGGATGGTGGAGTGAAGTTTTTCAAGCATGACAGAGAAGGGGGTGGCTTCCCTTGTCACAGCAATGTGGTGTTCATCAGCCAGGACCACATTTTTAATCTGCAAAGGATTGGTGGCTAGCTTGAACTTATCTCCAAAGCTGCTGTTGACTAGGGTTTGATCTGCACCCAAATCCAGGAGTGCTGAGCCTGTGTAACTGCAAAAACAGAAAGGATAGGACATCAGTTTATCGGGATGTCTAGTGATGGTGTACAGTACTGGGTCCTCCAAGGGTACTTGGATCATTGGACATTGGTCCACGTCCTTGGGTTGGTACTCTTCATTGGGTAAATCAGGAGTTGTGTGGGGAGAGCTTGGATTGCTTAATGCTCTCCCCGGGCTTTTCCCTCATCTTGATTGCCTTGCATGGCAGTGATATAGAAATGGGTACAATTTGACTGGCCATTGTTTCCATTCTCATGTCCATTTGAGCTTGTGGGTTTATGGTTGGTGTTATTCCTGTTGTTTCCAGGGGGTGGTCAAGTGGAGCTCCTGCCTGTGTGGGAATCCTTAGGTCTCTCTTGTTTTCCAGTTTGTGCCTTATGAAGGGTGTTGGAGGTTTGTTCCGCTTTCTCTGCTTCCCAGTACAGACTTTGTAGATTGGTCACTTGATCCAGGTTCCTGTGTCTCATTAAATGCAACTTGAGGGCATTATAGTACATGAGGTGTGTGGCTGGGGTGTCAAAGGCCATGTCAGATGGTGCACAAAGTCAGAGTTTCTTGTAGGCACGGGTGAGTCCCTTCACGGTGCTTGTCTGGGTTAGGTTCTTTACTTGGCATATAATCATGAGCGCTGTGTCCTTGAGCACAAACCTTGTCAATAAGCCTTGCTTGAAGGTATCCCAGTTCTTGTCAGCGTGCTCTTTGTGCCACTTGTCACACCAGGTGCCAGCGTTGTGGGTCAGGCAGATGGAGATTTCCACAATCCAAAATTGCTGCGGGCATTCCATCTGGGCCAGCTTGCTCTGGGCAGACTGGATCCATGCGGCAGTGTTGTCGTTGTTGGCCCCGGCAAAAGGTTCCAAGGCAGCGCTTCACAGTCTTTGGGCTATGTAGGCAAGCATGGTGTTCTTGTTGGTTGGCTGCGGAATAGAAGAGAGAGCCTGAAAGAGCCCTCATGCAGACATGGCGTTGAAGGCGGGTAGTGGGATCACCGTGTTCTGGTACAGGAAGAAGCCATCAGGTATCTTGGTGCCAGGGGTGTACAGGGTTCAGTCCAGCGGGAAGCATGGCATAATTCTGTCAAGGATTTGTTGGCTGCGGTGCATGCAGGCAACAGGCAGAATTTTTCAAGATAAGGTAGGATGGACAACCTACCTGTGCTACAAATGTTGTAACTGTGCTGTTTTAGCAGAGTTACAAGGGGAAAAATATTTAGAAACTATATAATAATCTTTATTGAGAGATAGTGATTATATAGTCATTGTGAATCAAGGATAACAGGAATATGATTGTGTTGATCACACGGCTGGATGGTGAAGGGGGTGGCTTGATCCTGGTAATGAGTCAAGCGCCAAAACAAGGTATCCACTATAAAATATCATCATCTGTTCATGTTGTTGGATTTGGCAATTCAAGTTGACTTCCTAGTCTGGCTTTGAGAGGTCAGGTAATTGGATTGCGGGTCACAAACCTGCTTGTTTGGAACCTTGCTGGCAGGTTGAGCCTGCTGTTTTGATAGCAATGACCATTCACATTTTCTTATAATTCCTATTTTAAAATAGGTTTCTTTTTTTTATTTTGCTTATGCAACTGCCGTTTTCTTCCCCTGCAGCATGAAGATCTTTGGCTTGCTGTTTCCAGCAGTTTTCCCCACCACCATGTGTTCTCCTTTTGTTCATCAAACTCACCTGCCAAGAAACTCTCTCCTTGCCAATGAAGATCTTCCCCAGGGCTTGGCTTTTATGCCATATAAATAAAGACACCAGAAGAGTAAGCTTTTAAGCTGAAATTCTAAGTGGTTTTCCCCAATCACTGTTCACAGGTTTTTTACTTCAATATTATATTTTTCTTTTCAAATCTTCAAATTCTAACTTCAAAATTTACTTAGGCTATCATCTTTTTTTAAAAAGAACTTAGGTTTATAGTAAATTAATACTTTGTTAGGTCTAAATTTGCTTCCAGAGATAAAACAGCTAGCATAATTAGAATGGAGATAGCTAGACAACAAGCAATTAGCTTGTTGTCACCATTTTTTAACATTAGGGATAACTTGACTAGTTTTATGTTGAGATATTCTCATGGGGAATATCCTGACGTGGATATACCTTTGGTTACAAACAAATCTTTATTTAACACTTTATTCTATATATTTTGTTTAGTATTAGTTAACTCTATGACACCTTTTGTGTCTAATCATAAGTTTTTGGTAGGTTTTTTAAAAGTGCTTCTATAAAATGTACCTACTTTCCTTTATCTTTTCAACTTAAATCCAAACGCTTTACATGGTATAGTTTATAATCTTGCGCCTTATTGGGCAAGACCTTACAGGTAAGGGGAATCCAAAATCTGAAAAACAGACAGCTTGGATGTGAAAATTATGGCAATTGCCGTAATTGTCATGTCTTTAATCTGCCGCAGCTCCAATTGTATGTCACCGGATCTGTGATGGGAAATTACCACTCAAATACACATAATTGAAGACCAAAAAATCTAGGCTTAAGATGCCACTTTATAAACTTTTCCAAAGTAAAGCTGAGTAGAAGCAGGGAGGCTAGACCAATAAAGTCTGGTGCCCAACCTGGTGAAAAGAGTCACCAGGTTGCCAACCAGTAATACCCTCCATGTTGACAATTCCCGTACAGTAATTTTAAAAGCTATGACAACAACCAAAAATACCTCAGATTTAAACAAAATGATTTCATATTTGAAAAAAATCCAAGTTGCGCAAGATTCAGGATTCAAATAATTTAAAATTTTGATTAATAATAACTTTCAAATAAAAAACAAAATTTCACTAGCTCATTATACAAAATTATATCAAATATCAAGCAGTGTTATTTAAGCCACAAACAAAATGAACTGACGCAACAAGTGAGATGAATGGATGCTGTTCCAGAGTATATTATAATCCAATCAGGATTCATATGAGGCACCAACAGAAGGACTAAAATGAAAAAATAAGTAATCAGGAAGTGAGATTCCACAAGCACAAAACAAAATGAAGTCATGCAAGGTGTATAGTATGAGCAGCCTAAAATAGAAGCATAACAGTTTAAAAGCCAATCAACATCTATCCAATTTAGGAACAGAGGCATTTTATTCATTTTCATGGATCCTTATTTGTGTATAATGGTTTTGAGAACCTTTCAAATATAGAATGGTGACTACAATTAAAATAAATCAAAATATTTTTAACTTCTACTTTTAGTGATTTTATCCTAGGTTTTATTGTACAATGGTTTTTAACAGCAATATCTTTGACGGCACCAGCAGCAAGCCAACAGCAGCCAAGCCAGCTTCAATAGAGGCAAGGCTCAGGGCGTGAAGGCATCTGTTTTTACCCAAGTTTTTGAGGCAGGTGATAAGGAGCGCCTTTTGGGGAAGCTTCAAATATAGAATTAGGAGAGAGGAGAAGTATCTTTTATTGGACAATATTTTAGACTTATATAGATTGGGCTGTGGCAGGGATTTAGTTGGATCAAGCCTAGGGGTTGTTCATATGAAGTATGGGTTCAAGCCACTGGATACTTGGATTGCCATGTGATATTGCTTCATTGTCATTTCCAGTATGTCAAACAGTATATTAGAAGGGCACTAAATTGGGTGATGGCTGGATGTTAAGCAGGTTGGTGGTAGCCAGAATGCCTGTACATCCAGACCCTCAACACCCCCCTTAAGGGGTTACTCTTGTGCATCAGGAGGGGGCTTTGTTTTCACAGCTGCCGCCTGATGCTCCTGGAGCTGTTTACTAGTTGGAACCAGTCTGGTTGAGTGTTCTCCTTTACTAAGGCAGAGACGGGTTCTGTGGTATTTCTTGACAATTGGAGTTTTGACACCTTGGAATTTTACTAGATAGGTGTTGTGATCTGGTCTGTACTTGATGATTCTTCCTGGTCCTCTGTGTACTGAGTCTATTTTCTTTCTGTTGCCAGCTAGAACCCAGACAGGGGAGTTGATGGGAAGTGATTCCTCTGTGGAGGTTACCTTTTTGTTTTGAGCCTCTTTATTTCTGCTATTTTAGCTTTGAGGCGGATGTGTTGTAGATTTTGTACTTGTTCTACTGTGGGGAGTTTCCCTGGGGGATCTTTATGTATGGCTTCTTGTTGCAGGTAATTATTTCTGGTTTGTACCTGTAGGTTAGCTCAAACAGTGAATAGCCTGTTCCTTGATTGGTGGGGACTCAGGATACTAGTAATGTATGTTTCATGTATAGTGGCCATGTGTCTTTGGCTTTGCCATCCATTATTTTCTCTAGGGCCCTGATAAGGCTGCCGTTTAGGCGTTCTACTCTGCTGTTGGCCTGTGGCCTGTATGGATAGGTTTTGTATTTGATTAATGTTTTTGGATTTTAAGTTGTTGTTTACTACGTGACCTGATAGCTTGGTTGCTGCATTGGTTATGATGTAGTCTGGAGTGCTGTAGTTGGCTATGGTTGCTTTGTTAATGAATTGATCAATTGTTTTTGCTTTATGGTCCTTTGTTGCCCAGCAGATGGAACAGTGTGTGGCAAAGTTGATAGCTACAATTAAGAAATGTTGGTTTGTTTTTGTTTCTGGGAAGGGGTCCACAATGTCCAGTCCCTAAACCTTTAATGGTTCAGGGTCAGGTACTGGGTTAACTGTTGGCTGGGGAGCCTTGGTGCTGGTGTATTTCTCACACACTGTGCACTTTTTCAGAACATCAACTATATCATTTTTGAGGTTGGGCCACCATACTATCTCTTTTAATGTGAGGTATAGGTTGTTAGCCTTTGTATGTCCTAGCAGGCGGTGATGTCTTAGTATGGTGTCAACTCTTTGTGAAAGTGGTATGTATGGGATATGATTGACATTAATAATTTGGTATACTGTGCTATTAGATACATGGAAGTACTTTTTTTTTCTTACTAATGTATTGTGGGTCAGTTGATGTGTTGAGGGGTCTTTCCCTTTGGTTTTATACTCAGTGTTGTACAGGTTAGGCCAGTCAGGGTCCAGATGGTCAGGGTGATCCTCTCTAGGCTGACATAGTCTAGAGAGAGCATCAGCTGTGACTAGCTCTGCCCTCTTTTTGTATTGGATATCCAAATTGAGCCGCTCTAGCAGGGACATCCATTTGGCTTATTGCTGTGCAAGTGTGTTCTGAGTTTTAAAATAGATTAAGGATTTATGGTCAGTTAGTACTCAGACGTTTAAATGTCCTTCTAAGTAACGCCTCCGTGTTTTTGCATGTGTGATATATTGCTAACAATTCCTTATTGTGTATTGGGTATCTCTGCTCAGTGTTGGTCAGTTTTTTGCTTTCATAACATACTGTCAGGAAGTCTTGATGCCCTGGCTGGCAGATGCGCAGGACTGCCAATGGCAGTGTTACTGGCATCTGACTTGAGCTCATAGCACCTGTTTTTATTAGGGTATTGCAAGATTGGTGCTTCAATCAGAGCTTGTTTTAATAATTGGAAATTCTTGTCACATTCTGGAGTCCAGATGAATTTCTTTTTGGCATTACCCTTGGTTAAGTCATTGATTGGTGCAGTTAGTTTTCTGCAGTCTTTGATGTATTTCCTTAGGTAAGCTACCATTCCGAGAAAGCATCTAACTTGTTTAACAGAGGTGGGGGGTTGCATATTTATTGCTTTAATTTTGTCTGGATCTGCTTTGATGCCACTTTCAGAGACAATGTGGCCCAAGAACAGGAGTTCCTTTTCCATAAATTGTCACTTACTTGGTTTTTCATAAATTTTGTGCTTTGCAAGTCAATTGAGTGTCTCATAGACATGCGTGAGGTGTTCCTCTTTTGTTTTTGAGAATATGATGATATTGTCAAGGTAGCATAATGTGTTTGAGAGGCCATTTAGCGCTTGGTTCATCATGGTGACAAACTTTGTGGTAGTGTTAATCATCCCAAAGTTCATTACCCTACACTCAAAGGATCCAAATTGTGTACGTAACACGGTTTTTGGTATGTCCTTTTCCTTTACTTCAACTTGGTTGTAGCCAGGGGTGAGGTCAATTTTGAAGAAAAATTTGTCTCTTGGGAGTCTTGAAAACATATCCTCTATAAGTGGAAGAGAGTATTTATTCTTTACTGTGCTTGCATTTAGTGCTCTTTAGTCAGTTACTAGATGCAGAGTACATTCCTTTTTCTTTACAAAGAACACTGCTGCACCCCCATGGGGATTCAGACGGGCAAATGAATCCTTTTGCTAGATTGTCCTCAATGTGTGTTTTGAGGGTTTGGGCCTCCATGGGAGAGATTCTGTAGAGGGGTGCAGGTTTAGGCATGGCTTTGCATAGATTGATGCCATGTTTGACCTCTTGTTTGGGGGGTAACTTGGTGAGTTCTTCTTTGAATACATGGGTGTATTCATTTAGGAGTGCCACAAGTTCTGGGCATTGTATCTTGGTTGTTTGCATATTATTAAATTCAGTGTAACTCATTATGTGGAGGGTAATGTCTTTGGTTAGATGTTCTGAGTCATCTTGGTTTATGACCTGGACAAATACTGTATCTCTTAGAATGAGGTCATTGGGTTCTTTGAGGATGTTAAAATTTACTCTGTTGCATTTGATGTTCATGGTTTTTGTTTTCCAACATATGCTAGGGTTCACTTAGGTGAACCAGTCCATGCCTCCTATGATGTTGTAGTTTATGTTGTTCATTAAAAGTCCTTTGATGGACGTTTGTATGCCTTGGAGGTCAATTCTGAAGGGAGTTGTTTTGCCTTTGAGTAGAACTTTTGATTTGTCTGCCATTCTGGCATATTTGAAGTTGGATCTGAAAACTGGTATTTTGTACTTGGTTACAAAATGTTTGCTGACCATAGTGTGTTGTGCACCAGAGCCAAATAAAATTTTATGTGTATGTGATTTGTAAGTGCATGGATAGACAAGAAGTTGTGAGCAATCTTTAATTTTTACGTTCATAAAAATGGAGGATTGTGGGACACATGGAATGCAAGAAGCAAAGTTTGTGCCTTGGTACAGTTTCTTGTCAAGTTGGGGGGAGACAGGGGCACTTAAGCCTGTTACCCCTCCTCTTTTCCCTGTTCCTCTGTTTTGAGACCTTCAAGGTCAGAGAATGTGGGGTCAGATTCATAGCAGGTTGCTATTTCAGCATTGCTTACTTTGGTGGTGTCCTCTTTCTTGAGACAGGAGCATTTTGCGCTCTGGCTGCAATTTCAATTGTTACAATTAGAGTTGTTGTTGCTATGATTGGTGTTTTGGCGTTTATTGCCATTGGAGCTTTCTCTGCTATTGCCGTTTGAGAAGTGGTTGTCATTGTGTGCTGCATACTATATATTTGTGTGTTTTTCTATGTGTTTGGCTTCTGCAATGAGTGTGGGCATGGAGGTGTTGACCTCTGGGCGGATGAGGGCAGCAATAGAGGGTTTCATTCTGTTGATGGATGATGCTCTGGTATTTATGTTTTCAGCTTGTGCTAGGTTTTGGATCTTGCAGTTTATCTCTTCAAATTCATTGGCGTAAGCTATGATAGTGGTTGTGATGATCCACATGTTTAGTGGTTTTGCAGGTGGGGCTAATGTTGGCCAAAGCGGTAAATAAGGCCTGCCTGGTAGGTAACATAGGACTACCAGGGGCAGATGTTGCTTTCACCCAGAAGAAGAAATTGACTGCTTGGGGCTATAGTGCTTCACCCTGCAGGAAACTGTGGCTGCAGAAGGGTGAAGACTGAAATAGCAAGCAGGAAAAAATTTCTGTCTGGGGGGGAGTAGGTTTTGGACCCCTGGCGGGTAATGTGGGCTGCCAGGGAGGGGAAGAGCTTTGAGAGCTCTATGTATCCTAATACGCTTACAGGAGGTCTGTAAGAAAGCACCCTACCTAACAGACTGGTAGGGTGTCCTTGTTTATGCCCCTATGAGAGCTTTGGGGAGACCCAAGGTGAGCATTGGAGGGTATAGACTTGCTCAGAGGTGTCACCAAGGCGGCTTGCTTGGGGAAGCAAGCTGCAGAACTTGGTTTGATCAGGCCTCTGGGAAGTGGAGCTGATTACTCTGCAACTGAAAGCCCAAACTTAATCACCTGGGTGAGTAAAGACAACGCATAGCCATTGATCTAAGGCTGAATGACCTATGTGGATTGCCACTTGCGAGGGCCCAGTCAAATTCCAGTTTAATGTAGACTCATTCCTGGGTCTACAAGTTCTGGTAATGGGGACTGAGATAAAGAACCAAGGTGGTTCACGGGATTAACAGAGAAAACTAGCAGGAGGGACTCTTTGGTCACAGTGAAGGCTAGTTGATGGACTGTTAATTCATATTGAATTGTGGGAACCAAGATGGTTCAGTGTGTAGAAGGAACAAAGGATGTTCCTAGTGAGGATTTGCTGAGGAACTGGTTGAAGAGAAGTTGAAGGACTGGAAGATTTTGATGCAGGACTAGCTGATAAAAAAGCAGGATGGCCAAAGAACCAGAAGTTGGTGTGGAAGAACTGAAGAGCTGAGAGGATGAACTAGCCAGACTGGATGCAGAGGCTGGAAGAGCTGTTTTTAGTGGCTTTTGAGAGGAAATATAGATAAAAAGAAGCAGTTAAAGAATAATTAAATACTGCCTGATTATGATTAAAAAAGTATTGAAAATCATAAAAATGAAAAAGAAAGAGAAATAAAAATATAATATAGTTTATTAGAACTAAAATTTTATTTAAAAAGAAGGATTGAAGAAGAAGGGAGCTGGAAAGAAGCTGGAAATGAAACAGAGAAACTATGAGGGCAAAAGAGCAAATTTTGCCAAGAACAACTAGGAGAGGCAAAAGGACAAGCAGCAGGCAGGTTTGAAGTTTCAAAACATTGAGATAAACATGGAGAAACACAGAGAAATGTTGAAAAATCAAAGGGTCAAAATTTGCCTAAGTAAAACATATGTGAAGCGCTTGAGATTTGCCAGGGAAACGTGACGGGAATTATGGCAAAACCGTTCAAAACATGGAGCAGTTGTTTACCCAGAGCAAGACAGCCTTGGGTTTTAACCAGGGTCAAGGATGGGTCATCCGGGGAAACTGTTTTGGCAAAACTGTTGAATTGAGGTGTATGATTGGCTGCAAGCCAGAGTCTATTTGATCAGTGTTTTAAGGGCTTTAACTTAAGAGTTAAAGCCTAAAAAATGAGGAGCAGAAGCGGAAAATTAAGGGCTTTCATTGGCTGAAGTAAGTTTAAAGGTTTAATATATTATAGAAGAAGAAAACCAGGATAGTTTAAGCTTTGAAGAGCCAGAGTTCTAAGAGAGGTTTTTGATCTGAAACAAGGGGCTATAAAAGGGAGAGCTATCTGAGGCCCTTCAGGGACAAGAGGAAGTGGATTACAAAGGCCACAAAAGCTACAGAAGGAGAAAAATACCAAGAATGGGAAGCCAGAGCTGGAACAGACCGCAGGAGCCCAAGATTAGAACACAGGAGCCCAAGACCAAGGAGCAGAAGCCAAAGACCAAGTACAAGGAGTCCAAGAGGTTGATAAAGAACTCCAAGTATTGGCAAATCCATGTTGTTTCCTTGACCCCTGGGCTATATATTAGAAGGTTTATAAGGGGATCTTCCTTCTGAGAGAGAATAAAAGCCCATTTCAACCCCTATACATATTTCTGAAATATATTTACCCTTACTAGAGAATGACAACCCCTTCCAGCCAGTCCCTGGCTACAATCCAGGACACACTTGGGGACTGGTGAACAGGAACCCCACAGTGGTCTTATGAGGATGATTGCTGAGCTGTATTGTAATGTCTTAGAGGGATTTGGTGATGCAGAAGTTGCTAGTGATGTCTGCTTTAAACTCTTCCCAGTTATCAAGCTGGTTGTTGGTTTTTGAGCCAACCCAAGTGGCAAATCAGTTAGCTGCAGCCTCATATAGGCGTTTGCTGGCTTCCTGAACCCATTTTTTGTGGGGGATCTGGCTGGCCTGGAGTTTGGCGGCTGAGTGGTCCAGCCAGTTAATGATGTTTCCTTTGTTTTTACCAAATAACTTGCAAAACCAATTTACTTGGTGTTGGTAACTTTGCCTGTGATAGGCAGTTGTGTGTTTATTTGTGGTTGTAGAGAGAAACTGTATTGAATTATCTTGGTGCATACTTTGGGCATGATCAGTCCTTCAAATATGGTGCATCCACTAGGTACATCCTTGTCAATGTTGTGGGAACAGAATTATGTTTTCCAGGTTTCCTGGGATGTGGCCTGGTTGAGTACGTTAGCAAAAGTGGGCGGGTTTTGGTCAGCCATTTTCTCTTTCATGGGTGTGGTAAAAAAATCCATAGCTGCTACCAGTGATAAGGAGCGCCTTTTGGGGAAGCTTCAAATATAGAGTTAGGAGAGAAGAGAAGTATCTTTTATTAGACAATATTTTAGACTTATATAGATTGGGCTGTGGGGGAGATTTAGTTGGATCAAACATAGGGGTTGGTCATGCGCGGGATGGGTTCAAGCCACTGGATACTTGGATTGTCATGTGATATTGCTTATGTAAATCCACTGCCACCCTTGGCCTTAGATCAAACTGTTTTTCCCCATTGCACCAAAAAAGGGCCAAAAATAACATCTAAGCCACTAAATTCTCTAGAAGATTTAGCTCATACTGTTGATGAGAGGTTTTTTCTTGCTTACCCTGCAGATTCCCCTGCTTTATTTGTCCCAGCCTGTGAAGAAACGCTGATCAATTTGGATTGTCTGTTGTCATGGTGTTGTCCTCTCTTAAAAATTATCAGAAACGCCCAATCAAATAATGCCACATTGACAACCAGAAAATCAAGTGAATACCAAATGCCTGGGATGGACCTTAGCTAATCAGATGGAGCTGCGGAAATTAACTTGAAACCTTCTAGCGCTTCTGGTATTGTTTAGAAAATTTCTCTTCCTGCCAATTAGATGCAAGCCAAAATGGTCATGGGGCCACTTCTTAGCAATTCTCTCCCTTTTAACAATGTCAGGGGACTTTGTGTCCCCTGCTTGTCAATTCTCAAATTATTAAAACCTAGAGCTTGCTGCTAAAACTTTGCTATCAACTTTAAAGTTGTGGACCCTATTGGAGTCTCCCTTAATATTAAACAAATTGTTAGTCTTTTTTGGGTTAAACCTTACCTTTATGTTGTCCTGTTTGAACCTGGTCCCCTTTTCAAAGTCCTTTAGCTTAGGCTTTGCTCTTAATTGTTACACTAGTAGTTTACGCTTTCAAAATCACTGTTTGAACTTAAATTTTCATTTAAAATCCTTTATAAATATTACTTTAAGTTTAAGATTTTACTTGTTTTTATTTGATTTTGAACCCGCTCTTTGTTTTACAACCACCCAACCTATCTGAAGCCGTCGCCAAGGCCCCAAAGTGATTTCTGCCATTCTTACCCAGTTTCTCTTGTGGCTGCCCTCCCCCCCCCAAAAAAATATTTTTCTCTGAGCTTCAAAATTTGCACTGTTAGACTCCAAATTTTATGGCTGTTGCAACCATGATCCTCCCAGTTTTAAAATTTGTGATGTTCACTTTGGCGCCTCTTATAATCCTCCTCTGGACAACTGTCCCCAACTTATGGTTGTGATTTTCTACTTCTGCTTGCCTTGTGGGGAACAATCCCTCCAGTCTCCTGCACCTTCCTGGTGAGCTTCTTGTCTTGGGTGAGAAAATTGTCAAGAGCTTGACTTTTGACAACCTAGAATTTTCTGCTGCAGATTACACTGTGCCAGCTCCTGCGTTGGAGATGGTGCTGGCGCCTCCTATTCTTAGCTTGGACAAAGACAATCCAGTGCCCCTCCTAGCTCCTGTGGGGTTGCCTCCTGCTCCCACCTGCACACCCTGGTTGCTCACTGGGTTAGTGTTGATGGGGTTGAATGTGTACTTCCATCAGCTGTCCCCCTCATCCTCTTTTTGGTCCCCCCTCCAAGCAGCCATCCCAGTATTCCACTGGGCTGCATCCTGGTGGTTCATTTTGCCAGGATGGGAGCCAAACTTATTTAGTTTAGCCCCCCTCTCTCACAGCTTGGCTACCATTATTGGTATGTCAAATGATATATTAAAAGGGCACTAAATTGGGAGATGGCTGGATGTTAAGCAGGTTGGTGGTAGCCAGAATGCCTGTAGATCCAGACCCTTGACACAGGTAACAAGGAAGCCAACCCATACCTGACCCCTAATCCATATGGCTTTGACTTGTTCAACGGTCACCTAGTATCTAGCTCTGCCCCTGCTCCCGTACCCACCCCTGCACAAGCTGCCCACCAACCAATCAATCAGGATGGTAACCTTGATTTGTAACAACTTCCCACCACACACCAACCTGCCTCTCCTATAGCCAATCAGGCTTTAGCTCTCCTGGCTCAGCGCCTCAAACGCAGAATCATTACTGCTCAGATTCTTCAGGAAATTGTGGTGCTGAACTTGCAGGGTCTATCCTGGGATCAGATTGCCAGCCAATTACAATTTACCCAGGTTACTGACATGCGGGAATTGATCAACCTGATAAATAAGGAGTCTGATTGGGACAGCCAAGAAGCCAAAGAAATCCCCCAAGTCCCAAATCAGTGAGGTGTATCCAATAATGCTTGACCTTCCTCAGCAGGACTCCAAGCTATCCCTTGAACCAGGTCTGGAAGCAACTTGCGCACCATGTCAGGGCCCAGAATGCCCTTGACAATCAGCTGGTCTTCCTAGAGGAGAAAATCCCACAGCTTGGTAACCCCTACCAAGTATCTCCCAGAGCAAGAAAACCCCCCTTTCAATTAAAAAATGGCCCAGGATTTGAGAGGCACACAAGCCTCAAATCCCTGGCTTTGATTCTATTTTTGAATTTGGGCCTCTCAACTATCAGGAAATGGTACATTGAGAGCGCAATTGTTTGACCGTGTGATCAGGTGCTCAATTGCTTGCAGGTTCTATAAATAACTGTGGCACCTTGGCATGCTGAAGTTCAAGAAACGTTCATGTTATACCAACCAATGAGCACCCACCCCCTGGCCCAAGTACGCAAATTCCAGTGAAAATTGTAAGTTCAACTGAAATTGATGCCATCAGTTCCCTGGTGGCAAAAAGGGCCACAAAATTACCATTAAGTATAAGTAGTGAGGAGGAGAAGCCCTCCTCACTGTTGAAATCTTAATAAAGTGAGTTTATGCCCAGAAATCATTATCTTATTGCAGGAATTGTCTATTTTTGCTCCAATTTACTTATTTTCTTTGTGTCTATTTGGGAATCCACAACACAATACAAACTTGCCTATCCATATTCTCCTGGTTATACTCCTTCTATCTCAGTAAATCCCCCCCGCGCTCTTGACTTGGGGTATTACCACTCCCATCATCTGAATATGCCACCTACTATGAAGGAGATTCCTACTGCTCCTCCCCTTCCCAACGCGCCTCCTGCCCAGGACTTCAGTAAGTTAGGGTTTGTCTACATCACATTATTGGGGCTGGCCAACCAATTTGTACCCCATACTGGGATTTGGCACCCCCTAGCCACTGCTATCAACTACCTGATCTGCATCACTCCTATTGTGTACATGGCCTTCCAGGCCCAGCCTGCCTCCCCTATGGGATCCCAGCTAGACTCTGGTATGGGCCGTGACAGTATGTCAACCATATCAAAACTAGTCACCCTGGGCCCATATTCTTATTTAATTATAGGGTCATCTTGTATGCTTTTATTTTTGACCTCAGCTTACTACCTAAGACATTATATGACCAAGAAACAAGAAAAGAACAAAAGCCAAGAAGAAATTGTTGCCAAGCCATCCCAGGTACAGACTGTGACCATCTCCACCTCAAACCAGAATACTGCTGCTCCTACAACCTTTCCTGACCTTCCAAAAATGGACTTGGCTGATTCAGAAAAGGAATGATCATGATAAACGCCTTGTTCCAAGCCCACCCTGAGAGCTTCAGAGACAACGCCAAGAAGTTTATGATGGTGGCCGCCCAACTGAAGGATGATGCCAGAGAAACCTTATTGACCTGCCTTGAGGAAGACCCAGACCTCATACTTTCCTACAATCAATTCCTGGAGAGAATGAACTCTGCAACTACCCCTGCTGGGGCCAAGACCCAAGCCTACATGGGGTTCATATGCCTGACCCAGGGAAGAGACAACCTGGAGACCTATATACAACAATTCCTACGCCTGGCAGATGCAGCCAAGATTACTGACGACATATCAGGCTTGCATTTCAGAAACAGTCTGAACCCACACCATGCCAGCCTAATGAGACACCAACAATGTGACCTCCCCAAAGACAAGCTCCTGGCAATTGCCAGAGGCATGAACTTCAGCCAACCACAAGGATATCACACTGGGCAACCCCGGAACAACCAAACCCCTGGTGCAAGTAGGCCCTGTTTGAACATGACCCCCAAGGAGTACCAACGCCATGTCAGAAGTGGGTTATGCTGCTATTGCCACCAGAGTGGCCACTTATCCAAGGATCGCTGTCATAATTTCAGGATTATACAAGGCCTATGAGACAGGAACCCCTGTAGGGATAGAGCCTAACCCTGTTGTCCTAGGACTGGTTGACTATTAAATGAAGACTTAAAATAGATATATGAATAAAGCTTATTTATTAAGAAAAGGAATGAGGGTATTATATAGCCACTTATTCCATCTTCAGGATGAACAGAGGGCAATATGAACAGTTATGTGAACATTCAGGAAAGGTTCTATTGATCCTAATATATCATGTTAGGGATCTACAGAGATCAAGTGATACTGGATAAGTCTCAGAATAAGGTTTGAGTCCCTAGTTTCAGAGATATGAGCTCAACAAAGCAGGCACTGGTTTGGAGCTTGATAAGAAGAACAATGTATTATTATCCAGTAATATAATCACAAACACTGCTGTATCTCTGAAAGCACTGAAGATTGAATCAAAGTATAATAAGTCTTTCTAGGGTAGTTTTGCATGGAAAGTGTGATGATGCAATAATATTGATAGGCTAAATATTGGCTAAGCCCAAAATATTAGCATCAATGATATTGTTTATATGGATCAAATTAGTACTAAGCATATCATAGCAAGATATCTTAATATCAAAATTCATGACAATTTCACTAACTGCTCTCACAGAACCCAAGGAGCCACCATTTCAGCAATAAACAATGCTTCCCAGTCTTATCCTATCATTGACACTACTTTATGTTACAATGATCATGAGGTGAACACTGTAGCCCTCTTAGACAGTGGGGTAACCCTCAACTACATGGAACGTTGCTTAGCTGAGAAACTGGGTGTACCAATCCAGGGAAACTCCTGACTGGTAACCTTGGGTAACAAGACACCAGACCTGTCCCACAAATGCAAAGAGTCCATCTCCCTGAAGTTAAAGGGGAATTTCCTGCCCACCAGATTCCACGTCATGGAGAAGCTTCCCAAACCTGTAGTGATAGGTTTTTAATGGTGGGTTGACCACCAATTGAGCTTGGACTGTAAGAACCATCAGGTGACAGTCACTCATGAGAGCCAAACCTTAAAGGTTACCTGCTTGAACCCTCAGCAGACTCCTGAGCTAAACAATATCACCATGGAGTCTTGCAAAGCTGAGATCCTGTTGCAACCAAGTTTCCAGACTTGCCTACCAACGTATCTCACAATACACAGGGGGTTCTCAATGAGCCGTCCCTTGATGTATCTAACAACATGAACCAATCTGATGGCAATGTCAAATGATGGGCACTTTCTCCTAATTAGGAGTGCTACCAATTTGACCTGCTGATCCCGCATGAGTTATTCCTTGGCTCCAATTCTTACATGGAACATGCCATCATGCCACCCCCTTGTGGCCTTGTGGCTTCCCCATATGGTATATTAATCACAGTATTCCACAATAAACAATACCTTGTTCTTATTATTCCTGCCATTTCTATTGGACTGTTGTTTTCCCCAATTCAAATACTGAATTCCTATTGTTTCAGTTGCAACAGTGGTAGCAGCAGTAGGTTCACAACCTACCTAAAGAGAAAATTACCCCCAAGAAAGGACATAGTACGGGCTGTATGGCTACTCCCCACCAAGAAACCTTCCTGCTAATCCCCAAGGGGGACATCCTGACGGGTACATCATCTATCAAGATCAACTGGTACTTACAAGTGTGTACAATTGACTCTGCCTTGGGCAGCGCAATACTAGTGTCACCCTGCCTCAGTCAGACCTATCACAAAATATGCTCAACCTCCAGTTGAAAACCTTTGTGAGTGGCGTGAAAGGGCTGACATTGTTAAATGGCTCCACTCCACTGAAACCTGCCTCCGTGTATGTCAGGTACCTGAGCCTATGTGGGTTGCCACTGCTTCAGGCCGCCTTACAGGACCTGCTGCAGTTTGGTTCACCACCTGGGCCAGTCAAGAAATATAAATCACCTGGGCGTCATTCAGGGATGCCGCAAAGTCCCGCTACAGCAAGAAATTCTTGCCCATTGTGGTAGGGACTCCCCTCCTGGCTATCAAACAGACTAGTTCCTATTCTTGAATATCTTGCTGCCGCCCCAGAAGCTGTGACTGATGCAAACACCATGCTCCTTACCTTGATAGTTAATGGATTAAACCCCCATATCTGCAAGTGGGTTCCCGTAGGTTGCTGCACCTCCATCAATGACTGCTATAAGACCATTGTGGAGGCTAATAATCAGTCTTCAATGGGTTTTTGCTGCTCTAATAAAGCACCACCCCAACCTTGTCCCACACCTGGCAGTGCTCACAATCAAGTAGGTTGCCGCTAGCCACGCCAACAGGAAAATGGAGCTAAGTGCCCCTGAAAAGGGGAACTCCAGTTAGCACAAATTGAGGACCCAGGAAAAGCCTGGGGATTGTAGTTACAAGAGGTTCTACAACCCCACTTGACCCTCACTCTTGATCCCTCCTAGAAAAGAACCCCTGCAACTACAACATTCACAAAGTTGAAACCCTTGATGTCTTCCAAGTTCATAGTGATGACCCCATACTTCAAGCCAGTCATTCTCCAAATAGAGTAACTTGCTTGGCCTACCTCTTTTTTTCTGTGGAAGCACCCACAAACTACTGGTATATACTGGGTGTTGTGAATGCCGTCATTCACTGTGTTTCAATTTTGCCTTAAATGGGTTATTTTTAGGATGAATCTCTCACTTTTGCTTTTGCACTTCAAAATGACTCTGGCTCCAAATTTGGAAATTCAATTGTTCAGTTTCCTGATTCTGTGCAACTTGCTTGCCCCACTCATGCTTGTGGAAAGTGATCCTACCGTACATGTACTGTTTTGTGGTAAAGATACACAGTATATAATCCATTTCACTTTTACCAATAAAATTTAAGTTCTATTCACATTTTTGCCTTTGTGTCTTCACGTACTTTGGCGCCTCTCTAGACACGTCTAGCAGATATTATTCAATCAGGGCCACAAGGTAATCACATAGCCTTCACTGCCATTCTAACTGAGACTTAGTACAAATCTAATCCTAAGGTTAGGATTTCCTGTTGTGACTCTGTGCCGCGCCTCAGATCACAACAAAAATGGTGCTCACTACAGGGGCTGTAAGCCCCTTGGTTATCCCTTTTGCAACCACGTTTTCAGGACCTTTGCCTCCTCCCATAAAAGAGCTGACTTTTCCTGAAATTACCAGCCCTCCTATTGAAGAAGACATCTCTGATCTGCCTATTGTCCCTACTGTACTGAACCTCATGAATGATCCCTGCCTAGTGGCCTACCCTCTGGGTACCCCTGACTTGGAACAAGTCATGGCAGTAGCCCTTGGGTTAGACTGTGATGGAGCCATCCCTTGCCTTCAGCTTCAGTTTAGTCAAGAAGAATACTACAAATTGATTGTGGCTCCACAATTTCCACAGCATCTCCTCTCAGTGGCTGGCTCTGCTGAACACCTATTGTCATCTTTTGTACAACCAGCCTTAGCCCATCATCAAATGGTATTAGGGCTCCACGTTCAGGAGATTTCATCTCTACAGGCAGTTGTCACTCATCACTGGGACCAGTTTGTGGCCTACCAGCAGTGGATCCAGTCCCTGTTTTCCTTGGTATCAGACAATTAGCGCGGCTCTGTCACCTCCCAGGCCCGCTTGGTTAACTCCATTGAGCAAATGCGCCAGTCCATCCCCGAGTATGTCAGAGAGCATCTGTATGAGTTCCACCAGTTAGAACAGCCCTGGCGCACCCAAGTAGATTCCACTCTGAACACCTATCTCTCCAATTTCAAACAACTTATGCAACAGCTCAACAAGTTCAGTGCTTACTCCTTTAACCAACTACAGCAAGTAGCAGCCCTTGCCGCTAAAGGCCTCCACAAACTTGGCAAGGAATTCAATCAAGAAAGGGCTGCAGTTGCGGCTACCATTGCCAAACTCCAGAATCAAGTAAATGAACTTTCTATACCCAAACCAGATGTCCTGCCTTCTCCTCTATTAGATTATTTGGCAGATAGAGAGCAGAGACTGTGGGATGCCATTTGAGAGTTAAGAGCTTCCACTTGCAGTCAGGATTACCCTACTAAAGCCCCTCAGCCAGATCCTCAAGTGCTTGCTCCAACAATCAAGTTGCTGAATTGCAACAAGAGGTTGCTACCTTGCGTGAAGTGGTGGCATCTGCTGCTAGTTTAACTGGGGTTATCAATGAAGATGGCTGTTTTCCTGGATTTTCAGGAGCCCCCTACATTCACTGTGCTAGGGAGTTGATAGCTCTAGCTAATGTAGTGGACCACTTGAAACGAGATCATTCTGAGCTTGACAAAGATGTACAAGAACTGAGTGAAGTAATTGATTTGGTAAATGACAGGTTTGCACCTTGCCTCTCAGTGGGTCCTTCTCTTAACTCCCAGCTGGCTGAACTTTCCACAGTAGTAACAACTCAGGACTAGTGCCTAGACATTACTGAGCAACAGACCACCTTGGTTAACAGTTTGGCCATCCACACTTCTGAAACCTTGACTACTCTTGAAGAGAGTGTTTGTCAACTGTGGGCCAGACAGCCCCCCACCAAGTCAGAAGTAGAATTCTCCCCGCGCATAAACGTACTTGATAGTAACAATGGTGGCCCAACTCCAAAAGCACATTTCAAGCCTACCTTTAAGAAAGTTTTTGGCCCCAGAACCTCAACCATTGCAGGTTTCCTAACTATCTATGAAGTTGTCATGTGAAGAGCCTTGGATGAAGTCAAGAAGAAACACATTCTGATCTGTCTACACCTGACCTGCCAAGAGGTAGTTGTGCCAGAACTGCCCATCATTGAAACCTGGGAAGATATGAAGCAGCTTCTGATTGACAAGTTTAGTGGTGACCTTAGTCTGGAGGTAAAGAAGGATGCCTTGATGCACATTGCCTTTAAACCGAATGAGATCCTAGCTGAATTTGCAGATAGATTCTACCTGGAAGGACAACAACTGATCACAAGCCACCAGTTGACCTCACATGAAGTATACATGGATTACGCTCAAGCCCTCAAGGTAACTAGCTCCTGTGTCTTCACTTCAAGGCCCATAAATCCATGCTTTCTTACATGAAGAGCATAAAGACACTATTTCAAGATATGCACCTTACCCATTCTGGGGCAGTTGTGCGGTAGAACCATTCTGCCTCTACCTCTGGTTTGTCTTCACATGGGCTGTGTATCCTTACCATGAACTTGCAGAATCCTCCTCAACTCCAGGGTTGCCATAACTGTGGGAATTAGGTCACCATTCTTGGGTCTGCACTAATCCTCAAGTTGAAGGAGCTGATCCCAAAGAGCAGGCAGGAAAAGAGCAGTCAACCTAGAGGCAGAGATGCTCTTGGTTGACAATTCTTCCCAGTCCCCTTCAATTCCCTCCTCCATTGCTGACTCTGAGTCTGCCAACACTGAGGCTCCTCCCATCCTGCTGTTATTCCACAACATCTCTGATGACTCTGATATGGAAAATTCAGATATGGACAATCTCAACGCCTATGGGTATTCAGTTCTTGCCATCCCTGAAACTATTGCAGTTCCTTATAAAATATGTTCTGGGAAAACTACTACAACTGCCAAGCCTCTGCCTGAAGCCAAGGAGGTTGTCTCTTGCCCTTACCTCACCCAAGCCAAGAGATCTCCTGTGCTTGTTGAGTCTTCTGAAGAAGCTGCTGAGGTTGCTGACGCTGTGTTCAAAAACATCTCTGTCTTTCTCCCTCTCCAGACAGTCTATAAGGAGTTCCTGGGCCTCAGATGCATGATTGAAAAGTGGGGCAAAGAACTGGCAGAAGCCCAAGACATTCTTGCAGTCCTCCCTCCCTTTGGTTGTACTACCACATGTGTGGAAATATCCATTCAAAAGGCAAAAATCAAGGCCATCTTGAACAATGGATCTCCTGTTAATGTTGTCTCCTCAAAGCTTGTCAAGAAGCTCAAGCTTGCCCCCAACCTCAACTATCACCATTCAATTGCATAGATGGGCTATCCATTACTTGTGCTATAGGGGCTTATTTTGCTCTTCCCATGCATTTAGGCAAGCTACTCTTGGCTGTGCCTGCCGTTGTTTTGGAGAATGAGAGTTACAACCTCCTAGTTGATACCCAATTCCTTAGGGAATACAATGGGATCATCAACTTGAAAGATGTCTACCTCTCTATCCTAGGCTATGAAGTCCCCTTGATCTTTGAAGAGCCTGTTAAAGTTCCCAGGAAGCGCCTCAAGACATATGCCTTAGAATATCCCACTGGTGTTTTCACCCTAAAATACCGTGCCCACTCATCTAACATGAAGTGTCCTCTCATGGCTTGCCCTGCGTCTGAGGGGATTCCTCTCTTGGCCACTTCTGCAGTGACTATCCCTCCTGGATCTCAAGCTATCCTGGGCTCCCAAATATCATACAAGCTGCCTGAGTGTACATTTCTAGAGTTATACTCTCCTCTCTCACTAGGACGCAACAAACTCTATCTCTGTCCAGGAATCTTGGACGTCTCTCATAAGGACCCTGTTTAATTGCTGGTTGCCAACCTAACTTCTCTACTCATACATGTGTATAGAGGACAGGTTGTTGGCTATGGCAAGTTGTTGAATGCTCCTGACGTCCTATCATTACATCCCTTTGGTACGTTCCAGGATTTTAATTTACCTGAAGACAAGCCCCAAGTCCTATCCTTGTTCACTGCACAAGATTTCCCACAGCTATCCCTGGTACAACAGAAGGAGGTGTTTGATTTTCTAGATCAATTTTCAGATATCTTTGCTAAAGATAGCACTGATTATGGTCTAGCTAAAGGCGTCATTCATCAGATCAATACTGGTGATGCTCCCCCCTTCTGCGCTAAACCATATTGCCGCAGTTATATAGAAGATGCTCAGGTGTCTAAAGAGCTCAAACAACTTCTAGATGCTGGAACGCTTGCTCTTTCCCAAATTCCATGGGCCTCTTCCTTGCTTATACTGAAAAAGAAGGATGGAGGTCATTGTATTGTGATGAACTACTGAAAATTGAACTCTTTAACCAAAAAGGATTCCTATCCCTTTCCATGCATTAATGATGCTCTCCGCCGCCTTGGGGGCTCCAAGTTCTTCTCTGCTATGGACCTAGCCCCTGGATAATGGCAAGCCAATCTCTCTCCTGAGGATAGGCAAAAGATTGCGCTCATCACTTCTGAAGGACTGTTTGAGCCCACATGCATGCCACAAGTTCTCTGCAATGCCCCAGCTACTTTTCAATGAGCCATGGACTCCATCCTCCATGATTTGAAGCTCTCTTGTGTCCTGGTGTAATTAGACAATATCACAGTCTTCAGTGCTACCTTTACAGATCACCTGGTTCACCTCAAGGATTTGTTCATAAAGATTTGAGAGGCTGGCCTTAAGTTAAAACCATCAAAGTGTGCTTTCTTCAAGGAACGCCTTGAATTCTTGGGTTATGAAGTGACCCAGACAGGTATTTGTCCCATGACCAAGAAATTTGATGCCATTGATAAAATGCTTCTGCCCACCAACCTGTGTGAAGTCCAAGCCTTTCTGGTATGATGGGATACTATAGACAATTCATCCCTAGCTTTGCTGAGATTATCAAACCCTTGGTCCAGCTGCTGTGTAATGTCCCTTTCAAATGGACCGCCAGTCAATAACAAGCCTTTGGAGCCCTCAAACAAAAACTCAAAGAGGCTCCCATATTAGTATATCCTGACTACAATAATGAATTCATCTTATATACTGATGCTAGTGACCGGGCCATTGGGGCTATATTGGCTCAACTGGACAATGAAGATGTGGATCACCCTGTAGCTTATACCTCTTTTGTCCTGAACAAGCATGAGAAGAACTACAGTGTAACATAGAAAGAGTGCCTTGCTGTTCTGCATGCTGCCAAGCAGTTCCACTATTATGTGTACAGCACCCATTTCACTGTGGTCACTGACCATGATTTGCTTAAATGGTTACAACAACTTAAGGAACCAGAAGGGTGACTATCTAGATGGGCTCTCTGCCTGCAAGGTTACAAATTCACTGTGCTGCACTGTCCTGTGATTTAACATCAAAATGCTGATGGATTGTCCAGAATGCCCATCCTTGCACCACACCCTGCTAAGGCTGATCAACTATATGAACTAATTGGATATCCTTCCTCTTGGGAGAGCAAGACAGAAGAAGTCCAAATTGCCCTATCTAAGCTATCTGAAGATACACTCATTTGTGACAATCAGCTTTTCAAAAAAGTACAAGACCGCTACCTGCCTTATGTACAGCCTAATCTTTGCCTTTTGTTGGTGCTTCAAGCTCATAAGGAGACAGGACAGGGAGGCGTTGCCAAGACTTATGCCTGGCTCCAGAAAAACTACTTCTGGGGAAACCTTTGCCTGCTGATCCCAGATGCCATTGCTAGTTGCCATGATTGTCAGCTTTGACAACCTTGCGCTGCCTCTCACAAGTTCAAGCTAGTCCCCCTGCAACATGCATTTCACACTGTCATTATTGAAGCCATAGGGCCTCTTCCTTGCTCCCTCTCTGGCTGCTGCTTTATCCTAATTGCTGTTGATCATTTTAGCAGTAGGTAGAAGCTTGCCCTACTAAGGACATTACTGCCAAGAGAACCGCCGCCTTTCTGCTACAGGATGTATTCTTTTGCCATGGTTGTCCTCAAGTGTTACTATCTGATAATGGGACTAACTTCAATGCTAAGTTAGTGACCTCAGTTTTTGAGGCTTTGGGGTCTCAACAGTATTGTTTCCCCCTATAATTCTTCTACCAATGGGGCAGTTGAGCGTGCAAATTCAACTCTGGTTTCTATCATGAGGAAACTCACTCTGACACCGCCAACTGGGATCTATACTTACCTGCTGCTCTCTTTGCCTATTGCCTTAGCAAACATCATATCACCAGGCATTCCCCTTTTGCTATGCTGTATGGTTGTGAAGCCACTATCCTGTTGCTCTTGGGGTCCCCCTACTCTCCTCTGATAAGGCCATGAACCTGGACAACCACATCAAAGAACTAGCCAATTATATCATTGATATTCAGGCCACTGCCTACACTTCCGCATATAAGACCAAGGTTCTTGAGCTCTCTCCTGAAAATGATGGACAATCTCCCTTGCCTGAGTTCAACATTAAGGACCACATTCTTTACTATCAGCATAGAGTAGGAGAACGCACTCATAAACTAGACTTGTTGTGCATTAGGCCCTTGGAAGTGACCTTCAAACAAGGATCAGAATACACTTTGAAACTCCTCTCCAGTGGTTGACCGTTTGCCCAAGTGCATGCCAAGTTCCTCAGCAAATACTACCCCCCTAAGGCCAATCTAGAAGGGGGCAATGTTGTGAATGCTGCCATTCACCTTGTTTTTATTTTGCCTTTGATGGGTTATTTCAAGGACAAATCTCTCTCTTTTGCTTTTGCCCTTCAAAATGACTCTGGCTCCAAATTGGGAAATTCAATTGTTCAGTTTCCTGATTCTGCACAACTTTCTTGCCCCACTCATGCTAGTGGCAAGTGATCCTACTGTCCATGTACTGTTTTGTGGTAAAGCTACACATTATATAATCCATTTCACTTTTACCAATAAAATTTAAGTTCTATTCACATTTTTGCCTTTGTGTCTTCATGTACTTTGGCACATCTCTAGACACGTCTAGCAGATATTATTCAATCAGGGCCACAAGGTAATCACATAGCCTTCACTGCCATTCTAATCAAGACTTAGTAAAAATCCAATCCTAAGGTTAGAATTTCCTGTTGTGACTCTGTGCCTTTCCTCATATCACAACACTGGGGCCAAGCACACTATGGTTGACCAGATGTTTGTAGACACTCAACAGCTAGACTAAGTGCCAAGAAGGTTCAAGGAAGTACAGGTGGCTGATTCCCAAAGAGTGGCAACTACCCATGAGATTGTACCCTTCTCCATGAGAATGGGTAACATCCAGGCTAAGCTCTCTGGGACAATCATGGCAGGGCTCAGCCACAATGTCATTGCTAGCCTTGACTGGCTTCACCACAACTGACCCTACATCAACTGGGATACGTCTGTGATCACTCTCACTAGGAACTGGGTGGTTTTTCATATATATCCCGTTGAAATGATCAAGTTGCTGCACAATAGTTTGTTCTCAGAATCACAGAAACGGTCTCATACAATTTTAAGGGGGGAAACTAGACTTCACGCAATGCTCAGTCAAAGTTATCCATGCAGAACCACCTGCGGCCTATCCCTTGACTATCCACCTCCACCAGCACTTGCCACTCTCCTTGAGGAGTATAAGAACGTTTTAAGCAAAAGACTGGACCAACTTTCTTCTCCCTGGGAAATCCAGCATTCTGTACAGCTACAAGGGTTGCTTCCCAAGGCGCGCCCCCTCTATTGCTTGACACCAAAAGAAGATGAAACCCTCTGCCAGCACCTTGTAGACGCACTTGATAAGGGCTTTATACACCCCTTGCTTTTGCCATTTGGGGCTACTGTCTTCTTTGTAGACAAGAAGGACGGGTCCCTTTGCCTAGTCACAGATTACTGCGCCCTCAATGAGGTGACTGTTAAAAACAAGTACCTCCTGCCATTGATTGACAACCTGTTTGACACATTTGCGGGTGTGAAGGTCTTTAGAAAGATTGATCTCATCACAAGGTACAACCAGGTCTGCATTGCACCAGGGGATGAAGCAAAAACTGCCTTTCAAACATGCTACAGGTTATTTGAGTATCAGTTCATGAACTTTGGAATGACAATGCTCCTTCCACCTTTGCCATGTTGATGAACAAAGCATTTGAGGAATTTATTGGAAATTTTGTTGTTGTGTACCTTGACAACATTATTGTCTTCAGTCAAGATCAAACCACGCACCTCCAACACCTCTGTGCTTTCCTTGACACCCTTTGGAAAAACCAGTTGAAGGCTAAGCCCTCCAAATGTGAATTCCTCAAGCCAAAGCTCTTGTTCCTTGGGCACACCATCTCTGCCCAAGGGATAAAGCCTGACCCCGCCAAAATCAAGGCAATCACCAGGATGCCACCTCCCACCAATGTTGGGCAGTTGCATACATTCTTAGGCATGGTTGGCTACGTGTGCAGGTTCATCCCCAATTGTGGAGAACTTATTGCACCTCTCACCAAGCTCCTGAACACTAAACAGCGCTTCCATTGGACCCCTGCCAGAGATCAAGCCTTTGAGACGTTGAAGCAGAGACTTACAACGGTGCCTGTATTACAGTTTTCCAACCAAAACTTCCAATACAAACTCAAGACTGATGCCTCTGACAGGGCCATAGGGGGGTGTTACAGGTAGAAACTGACAAGGGTGTCTTTCTCCCCATGGCATACAAATCCAGGAAGATCACTGACTCAGAACAATGTTACTCAATTCATGACAAGGAGCTAGCAGCGATTATGCACTGCGTCAAGAATTGGCGTTGTTACTTGGAAGGGGCCACCTTCCCACCTTTGTCTTGACAGACCACAATTTGCTCCAATACTTCAACACGCAGTCCCACTTGACATGCTGCCAGGCAGGCTGGTTCAAGCAACTATCTCCTTACCAGTTGTGTATTGAGTACAAGCCTGGGAAAGAGCTTTTCACAGCAGATGCTCTCTCAAGGCTCTATGTGGTGTCTATTACCGGGGACAACAATTGGACCCTGATTGGCCAATGCTCTACCTCTAACTTGAAGCAAACTTCTATGAATGTCTTAATTTGGTAACCATCTCCAAACTGAAGGACAATGAAAGCCAGTTCACCACCAATGTGGGCAATGTCTGCTGTCACACAGAAACAGGAGAAAAGACACCCTATATTCCCACCACACAGCAAGGTGACACCATACTGCACTACCACCGTACCTTGGGCCATGTTAGAGGACAAAACCTCTTTGAAATCATGAAATTTAAAGTTTGGTGGCTGTTTGCGCCAAGACATCTTGGATCTTCTTGAGACATGTGTGTTGTGTGAAAAGAATATATCAAAGCCTGCACCCCCCAAGTTTGTCCTACCCATTAAGGCCATGGAACCCTTCAAGCAGTGGGCCCTTGACATTGTTGGGCCTCTCCCCAAAGACAGACTTGGGAAGAAATATATCATCACATCCATTGACTACTTCACCCGCTGGCCAGTAGTGTGGGTGACCACAAATCACACTGCCACCACCATCACTTGCTTCATTGGCAAGGAAATTGTGGCCTGTTTTGGACAACTCAAACGCCTCATTACAGACAGGGGTCCTGAGCTTTTTGGATGTGTTATGAAAGTTTACTGTGCCAAAAATGCCCTACAACAAACAGCCACAACTCCATACCATCTACAAGCCAATAGGCACGTAGAGCAAATGAACGGCCCCCTGGTCCAGTTGATTGCCAAACTCTCACAGGAACATCTTAATACTTCATGGAATGAACATTTGCCCTCTGCATTGCTCATTTTATAAGCAATAATCAACAGGGGCACCAGGTTCAGCCCCAGCACCTTGTCCTTTGGGGCGCCCAATGGTTTAGCAAGAGTAGAACAAGGGAAATTACAATCCACAGTTCCTGCAAAACCCCCCTTGTTGCCTACCTCTTCCCTGATCCAGTGGTGCGCCAAGGCCTGAGACATTGAGCGCAAGCAAATTGAGGGAGGAACAAGACACCTTGAGGCCAGATACGCCGTAGATGACCCCATTTACACCCTCAACCCCAATTCAGCCAAGTTAGAACCCAACCACTTGAGGCCCTTCAAGATAGCCGCAGTCTATGACAACCACACCTACCAGCTGAAGGACGCCCAAGGGAACACCAAAAAGCTTCACCATAAATGCTTGTGCCCCTGCTGCGCCATCCCCACACAAAAATTGTTTGTGTGGACCTTCCCAGATCTCCTGTAAACTCCAATTCTGGTGTCTGACAGCAAGCAGGGGGCAAGGGGGTGTTGCAACCAAGTTTCCAGACTTGCCTGCCAATGTATCTCACAATACACAAGGGGCGCTCAATGAGCCATTCCTTGATGTATCTAACAACATGAACCAATCTGATGGCAATGTCAAACGGCAGGCATTTTCTCCTAATTAGGAGTGCTATAAATTTGACCTGCTGATCCCGCACAAGTTATTCCTTGGCTCCAATCCTTACATGGAACATACCATCCCCTTGTGGCCTGGTGGCTTTCCACATATAGTATGTTAATTGCAGTATTTTATAATAAACAATACTTTGTTCTTATTTTTCCTTTCTTTTATATTGGTTTGTTTTCTTCCCCAATTCAAATACTGAATCCTCATTGGTTCAGTTGCAACAATCCCAAACTATTTGAAGCCTTGGGAGTCCGTCTTCTCAGAAGCAGAAGCCACCGCCTTGCCTAAACACAGTCAGTTTGACCACGCTATTGAACTCCTCCCTGAAACCCAACCTAAGTATGGACCTGTCTACAGTTGTAACATGAAGAAACAAGCCGCCTTAAGCAAGTACTTGGATAAGATATTGAAGAAGGGATATATATGCATCTCCAAATCTTCTTGTTAATCCCCTTTACTGTTTGTTAAAAAAGAGGGCAGCAACCTACGTCCTTGTGTCAATTACCAGGACCTAAACAGCATCACTGTGAAAAACAAATACCCTGTACCCAATGCCAAAGACCTCTCAGACCAGCTTTTAGGAGCCAATGTCTTCTCAGAGATTTATTTAAGGGATTCTTTTAACCAGATCTAGATCAGGCCTGGCAACAAATAAAAGACCCCCTTCAAGACTAGACAAGGTCTCTACACGTACTTGGTTATGCTTTTTGGGTTATGCAACGTGCCCAGCACCTTTCAAACTATGGTGGATGTGGTCTTGGGAGGACTCAAGGACCAGTGTTGTGTAGCCTACTTAGATAACATCCTCATCTGCAGTTGCACCCCTGAAGAACATCTTGAACACCTTCAAGCTGTCCTACAACACTTCAAGGAACACAGACTCTTTGTTAAACTCCATAAATGTGAGTTCTTCCAAGAGGTAGTAGATTTCTTGGGCTACAATGTACTGAAAGGAGGCTTTGCAATGACACCTGACAAAATAGAGGCCGTGACGTCATGGTCTAAACCTAAGAACCGCAATGAGATCAGAAGCTTCCTGGGCTTGAAAAACTTATTCCAGTAATTTGTTCAAAAAATTTCTTTGATATGCTTGCCCTTGACCTGCCTTACCTCTGAGAAACACCCCTTTGTGTGGGATGACGCCGCCAAATCTTCCTTTGTGTTGCTAAAGAATGCCTTTGTTTCTGCCCCTGTCTTGGCAATGCCAGTTTATGATAAGCCCTTCATTGTGGAAACAGACGCCTCTGACTTTGCATTGGGGGTTATTGCTTCAGGAGGGGCATGATAGTAAGCTGCACCCTGTAGCTTACTACTCAAGGAAGTTCACTCCACCTGATTTGAACTACCCCATCTACAATAAAGAGATGCTTGCTATCATCCATTCCTTGAAACATTAGAGAAGATGCTTGTGTGACGCCAACCACCCAGTGAGAATCATGACCAACCACAAGAACCTAACATACTTCTTCAAACCGCAACAACTGAATCAGTGGCAAGCTAAATTGGCCCTATTCCTAGCATATTACAACTTATCAGTCAGATAAAAATCTGTCAATATCAACATTGTACCTGATGTACTAAGCCAAAGAGCAGACGTTTTCATAAGTGCCAAAGAGATTGAAGAATTCAACACTAAATCCTTGCTGTCTCCAAACATGATTGAGCCAATGCTCCTATTTCTGGGACTAGCCAGTAGAAGAAAAGAAATCTAACTAGCTCAGACTGTAGACCAGCACTGCATCTCTATCATAGAAGACTTAAAGAAAGATATCAACAGTTGATACTACCAAACAGGTTAATCCCTACATGGAAACACCCTTTAGCTACATGGACGCACCTATGTACCAGAAGGTCCACTGCGCTTAGAGATACTGAAGGAATACCACAACTCCCCCATGTCAGGACACCATGGGTATACAAAGACTCTCAAAGAAATCCAGAGAATCTACATGTGGCCCAGGATGAAGCCAGAAATTGAAGGATACCTCAGTGATTGTGAGACATGTGGACGTACCAAGCCTAAGCAAGGAAAGCCAGAAGGATTACTACAACCCCTTCAGATTGAGAAGGCCCTTGGAAGTCAGTGTCTGTGGACTACATTGTGGAGCTACCAAATTCAAAAGGATTCAACATCATCCTTGTAATTGTTGATCTCTTCACCAAAATTGCTCATTTCATTCCAACAACAATCAAAGTAACAGCAAAAGAAACTACCACCCTATTCTGAAACCAAGTATTCATGAACCACGGACTCCCACAAGAAGTGGTCTCAGACAGAGGCCCACAATTCACCTCCAAGTTTTGGGCCCAAATCTTAAAAGACTTGGGAATAAAAAAAATTTGTCTACTGCATATCACCCCCAGAGCAACAGACAGACTGAGAGAGTAAAACAGGTCCTCAAACAGTACTTACAATGCTATATTAACTTGGAACGGAACAACTGGGTAACACACCTACCAATGGCTCAGTTTGCGTACAACAACCAAGACCACAGCTCCACCGGTATGTCTCCCTTCAAAGCCAACTACGGATTCAACCCCACATGGGATGCCCCCCCACAGAGGAAGCTGACAACCCAGAAAGACCAGATTGGGTCAGTATCATCCATACATGCCAAGAGGAATGTACCCACAACCTGATAAGATCAGTAAAAGTATACAAGGACTTTGCCAACAAGAAACAAAGTCCTGGCCCCCCAATCAAAGTAAGAGACCTTGTGTACCTCAGCGCAAAGAACATCAAGACTACTGCCCCTTGCACTAGCTTGAGCCCCCAAAAAACAAGTCCTTACAAGGTCTTACAACTCATTGGCTCTGTAGCCTATCAACTAGAACTGCCCCCTATATGGAAGATTCACAATGTATTCCACTGCTCCCTGTTATCAAAAAGGAAAGTACATTCTATTCCGCACCAGATAGTGAGAACAGCTCCCCCACCCATCAAAGTAAGAAGTTTCACAGAACACAATTTCAAAGCCATCCTGGGACACAAACTCTAATACCAAAAACCTCATTTCTGGTCAAATGAAAAGAGTACCCCAATGAAGAGAATACTTGGGAATCAGAATCCAACCTGGAGAATGCTGTTACCCTACTGAAGCAATACAAGTCTCAGGATAAAGAGTTGTGCTCTGAAAGCTCAACTATGGTAGTGGATGCTGTCAGGGCCCAGAATGCCCTTGACAATCAGCTGGCCTTCCTAGAGGCAAAAAAACCCAAAGCTTGGGAACCCCTACCAAGTATCTCCCAGAGTAAGAAAACCCCCCTTTTAACTAACAAATGGCCTGTAATTTGAGTGGCACACAATCCTTAAATCCCTGGCTACAATTCTATTATCAAATTTGGGCCTCTTAATTATCAGTAAATGGTACATTGGGAGCACAATCATTTGATTGCACAATTGGGTACTTGATTGTTTGCAGGTTCTATAAATAGCAGTGATACCTTGGCTTGCTGCAGCCCAAGCAAGGTTTCTGCTGTACCAACCAATGAGCATTCACCTCCAGACCCAAGTACAAAAATTCCAGCCAAAATTGTAAGTTTAACTGAAAATGTTGCTGCCAGATCCCTGGTGGCACAAAAGGTTGCATCTTCACCATTAAGTATAAGTAGTGAGGAGGCAAAGCCCTTCTCACTATTGACATCTTAATAAAGCAAGTTTATGTCCAGAAATCATTATCTTCTTGCAGGAATTATTTATTTTTGCTCCAATTTAATTATTCTGTTTGCATCTATTTGTAAATCATCTACTCAATATAAACTTGCCTATCTGTACCCCCTGGCTATATTCCTGCCACCTCAGTAAATCCATCCCACACTCTTGACTTGGAGTATTTCCACCTCCATTATCTGAATCTCCCTACTGGTTGTGCTAAAGAGACTATCCCGCCTTCTATGAAGAAGATCCCTACTGCTCCGCCTCTACCCAATGCACCTTCTCCCAGGACTTCAGTAAGTTGGGGGTTTGTCTACATCACATTATTGGGTCTGGCAGAACAGGTTGTGCCCCATACTGGGAGTTGTTGCCCCCTAACTACTGCAGTCAACTACCTGGTCAGAATCATGTCTATTGTGTACATGGCTTTCCAGGCCCAGCCTGCCTGTCCCTATGAGAGTCCAGTTGGACTCTGGTATGGGCTATGACAATCACTATAGCTGTGAAAAATACTGTATAGTATCATGGAAAGCCACATACTGTCCATGTATGTCATGATAGTCATAGAGCTTGTCTTAGTAATATTCTATTTGGGATTTAAAATGGCTTATTTCTGTATAAGAAGAACATATGATAAGAGTATCATTAATTATTTGTTAATTGAGATTTTCTCAGTGAATGGTTTTTCCAAGAGAAAGTAACTGTAGATGTTGTAACAGTATATATTTTATACCAAAGCCTTTTTTAGGCTAAGTCTGTTTTATTTTAGTTCAGTTTATTTTAATTATCCTTTCAGCTTTGAAAAGCAATTTATCAAAAATTTCATATTAATCATTGATCTTTTGTGATATTAAGAGCTATAAAATACTTATGTTAATTGTAAAAATGTATTTATATTAAAAATACAGTATTTCAGGATATTTTTACCATTTATTAAGACTAAAAATATGTAAGACCAAACATTTGGGACATTATTTTAGGAATTAGGCCATTTTTAAATACTGTAAATTCAGAACCTGAACATAAAAATGCGGGATTGTCAAATCCTTGGTCCAAATTTTGAATCACTTTTGTGGGATGGCCTTTTTTAATTAAATTGATTTTTTTGAGTATTTATTTGAATATTTGAAAATGCAGAAACTCATAGACACTTTGCAAAGTTCAAGTTGAACTGCATATTTCCAATAGACAAAATGAATTAAATGGAATCAGATTTGAAGCATTCAAATCCATCAACCATTTTCATTAAGCTTACTATGTTTTTTGAAATTGCGGGATTGTCAAATCCAAGAACCAAATTTCAAATCACTTTTGAATACCACTAGTAAACTCATATATTAATTGCAGGAACTGGAATCCAAATTTAATGTACACTAAGCACACTAGGAAACACCAACCCAAATAAAGAAGCTCCACCACAACTAAAATCAAACTAAAAATTCAATCTCAAAAACCATGTTTAGACATAAAAAGTGATTAAACTTTAAAATTATCCAACCCTGGAAAGTATACAATATTATACACTTCAAATCACGGATATAGAAATTCTGTTACTATTCAAGGCTAACTCAAGAGAAAACAACTACCCACAACTAAATCAATAAATCCAAATAAATACATATTTAATCTAAAATATATTTTTTATTTTATTTTTATGGACCAACAATTGCATTCTCAACCCGCTCCTGCACCAGCCTGCGGGGCAGCCTGTCCACAAGGGCGTCCCAGAGGGTCCAAGAATAGACCCAGAACACAACTCAAGAGGAGTCATGCCAATACACAGGCCTCCCAAGGTGTCAGCGCCAGCCAACCACCTCCTGCATCCCAAGCCAGAACTACCAGCTTGAATCCCAGGAAGAAGCCACTTTCAAGGCCTGCTACCAAAGTCTCCTACACCAGGGTCACCAGGAACACTGAAGTTACTTACACCTCCACCGTTTACCCAGTTTTCACCTGGCCCTGCACTCTGGATCCAAGAGTTGCCACTTCCTGTCCCTGCATTTTTGATACATCATATGAGCCATTGGCCACAAGTGAGGAGCCATCTGTGCCTGCTGTGCATTCCATTATTGACAGTGCCACTGCAGGTAAGAGTGACCCCAGCTTCTACACAAAGGTCCCCATCCCCAGTGTTGAGCCTGATAGCCAGGATGCCGTGGTACCCGCCAAGGGCTGGCGTCAGTTGTTAGATAGTGAGTGTGAAGCTCTCCTCAACTGCTTGAACGGGGAATGGCAGTTTGGGATCTTGTGTCCTGATTTGGTATCACAGCCAGATACATTGGAGACCTCAACAACAAATACAGCAACTCCAGTCAAATTTCCAAATCTATCAAGGCTAAGCAGCAGCCAAAACTCTTGCAGCCTGTGTATATTGACGCAATAAAACAGTAGGTAGCCAAGGATTTCCACCTGGACACACTTGCTGTCCAATCAATGCTGGCCATAAAGTTTAGGCTTTTTGTTTCTAAAATCTTTGTCTACAAAACAATGGTTGATTTGGACTTCTTATGTAAATTACTGGGGATTTTTCTGTACAACAGAAATAATGAGAAGACCATCAAGAATTGACGCATTTATGCTGAGACATATCTGGCACTAAAGGAGACTGGGAATGTCCAGTTCTTCTGCATCAACAAATTGTAATTTTTCCTCCTCACTCAGGTCTAGGCATGGGTGGGTTAAGAGGGGGTCCAAGGATGGTGTAGCACATTGTGCATCTGTCTGTTCCCAGACTTATTCCATAGTAGCACTTCTTGGTCCTTGTGGGTTGGACCAGTATCAGATGATCAAGGATTCCCACAATAGCAGGACTTTTCTCAATTTTCTCTGAGCCGTAAAGGAATACCTTTAGATTAATTATCACAGTACAACCAACATTGTTGTGCTTGATAATGTTGGGCTCCAGAAAGTGGATCTGGTTGTGTCTGAGTTCCCACCCATTGGTAAAAATAGCCACACCTCTAGCCACCGGTTTGTGGATTGTCCATTGAGACTTCTCTTCCTCCTGCCATATTCTCCATTTATGAATCCAATTGAGGAGGTGTTTGGTTAGATCAAGAATAAGGTGAAGAAAGGCCTCCCACAGGACATCAAAGATCTCTTCAAAATTCTTGAGGTAAGTCAATTTGCAATGCCACCTGATTTGGTGGCAGCTTTTTACAAACACTCAGAATCCTTCCTCCCCAAAGCTCTTGCTTCCAAGCCAACAAGATAATTGGGTGCTCCGGGTTTTATTTTTTTATTTTTATTTATTTTGTTTTTATTTGGACTTGAAAAATTATATTCATATATAATGACCTGACGTTGAATTTTTATATAGACATATAATAATTTGTACATTAGTTAAATAAAATTAATTATAATAGATACAGAGACACACATTTTTATTATAATCCAACAAATAGTGTATTGACTGTAGAGTTAACAAATAAAAAATTAAAAAAGATAGAAATATATTAATTTTATTTGAATAAATGTAAACCCTTTTTAGTAAAATGGCTTTTTTTAAAGCCAAAGATTGGACCTTGTGAGTCATCACCTGATCCTTATTGATTCAGTGCCACCATAGCCACATGGCACAAAAACCAATGATTTTCATATATATTTTTACTAATTATTATGTATGGTGCAGATTTAAGCATAGAGAATCTATTTATAAAATCATATTACAAGGGAAAAGTAATTTGAGTTATAAACAATCACTTGTTTAAAACATAAGTGGAGCAGGCAGCTCAATGCAGATAAATAGAGCTTGCATTGTTTTACTATGTAATATATGAACCCATACTTGACAAGCAACTAAATAAACAAATTTTTGAATTATATTTTAAAATCCATGTGTTTGCTTATTATAACTACTGTATTATGATATATTTACATCTATTACTATTATAATTTAAATATTAAAATGTAATTGATAAAATTAAAATTTAAAATTAAACATAAAATTAAAAATTAAAATTAAAATAAAATATAAAATTGCAAGGGAAGATAATTTATTAAGGGGATGCAAATTGCAACAGGGGATGTAATTTATTCTGGGGTATTATACCCCAAAATTAAATTTTCTGCTAATGTGTCTAATTGGGACCACATACTCTTCTGTACGTGGTGGACAACTCTGGCGCCAATTGCTAGAGGAATGGCGCTCAGCATCCTGGTGGTTGCTGAACGCTTGATAAAAGGCAGTTGCAAAAGCAAATTGATTAGGAGTTTGTTCTTGGGAGGTATTGTTTATCCATACAACAAAGCTAAAGTAAAACATTTGTATAAGACATGCTCTACGGTTTGGTAGCTCTGTGGCGTCTTTGTTTTATCCAATGCCAGCTGGCAGACTTCCATTTGAAGGGGGATGTCCTCCAACTTCTTCACATTGGCTTTCATGATGCAGTGTATTATTACCCCAAGGTAAACAGCAAGATTTAGTTGCTGTGAAGGATAGCTTTCCACAAATAAGCAGAATTTCTTGTATATAATGACTAATCTATTTGTATAGGATGTATTTAAAAAATTGATTAAAGGGGATTCTGGCATTTTGGAGGGATTGGCCCCCCATGCATCTGCAAAAGATATTAATAAAGGTTATATCTTATTGAATAAAAATGCTTTGCCTATTTGATTTGATATTGATTCTATTAAGTTATTGAATATTGCAGCTTTGATGTTTTCTTGTGGAACTTGAAATTGATTTTTTCAGGTTTATTTCATATGAGTTCATAGTTAAAAAATGAAATTGTTCAAGACATTCAAAGATATATTTGTCAAAATTCATGTTGACATTTATTTGGATATCCATCATTCCTTTGAAGTTGATACTTGCGCCTACTTCATAGGCTTCTTTGACCCAGGTTGAGCTTCCTTCTGGCGCTTTGAATTCCCTATTCATTGCGTCTTTTGTTGCATATTGATTGATGTTATCTTTTACTATTTTATTTATTTGTTTTACAGGGGCTATCAGTGATTGGCAACCCCCGTAGAACCAACTCGGCGTAAAAGCTGCCACTTTTGCGACCTCGTCCCCATCCCTAGTTATAACTAAAGTAAATACAAATAAAATATAAAAAGACTTACTAATTGTTTTCCCTGTGGCCCCCTCAGCCACAGGCGCCACTTTGGCAAACTTCATGAGCATTGGCTGCTTTTTGTTTGTTTTTCTGGGCTTGATCTTCCTTATTTTCTGTGTTACTTGTGTTTTCTCTTGATTTTCCCTAGTTGAATTTTCATTGTTTCTTGAGGCGCTTCTGCTTCTTGATTGTGTTTCATTTTCATCTGTTTCCATTTGATTGTTTTCCTCTTCATTGGTGTTGATTTCCTTTTGAATTTCTGTTCCTTCAATTAGTTTGATATTATTGTTTTCTTTGGCCCCCTGCCAGAACTCCCACAAATTGTAGGCTGTGTTGTTGAACTTCAGACTTGATAAAATTGTTCCCTGTAGATTAAGTAATTCTTCTTTGTTCTTTTCATCTATAATATTTCCCAATTTATCCAGAGCATCTTCTTTTGACTGGATTAGTGGCTGCCCCTTGTTGCCCAGCTTTCCTGTCACTATTTCCCTGATATTTTTTTCTATTTCAACACTCTTTTGCAGGTGTGCTTCTAATTTGTTGATCAAGTTATAGATTGTTGACATTTTGTTTGAATTCCATCAAAAAACTGGTTTTTATAGTACTATCTTCAACACATACATGTTTTTCATCATCATTAATAAATTAAAGACAATAAACGTAGATATTGGATTAGAATATTACAGTTAGACGTCAACTCTTGATATTTTGATATTATGTGCATAACTCAATGCATTTTGTTTAATAAACATCACTGTAAACTAGGCCTTTTTCATTGTAATTTATCTAGATTGACTGTGTTTATATTAGAGAGCCATTAACACTTAGTACAAATATTGATATATAGTGCATTTTACAGTCTGTATATTTACCTATTGGTAATAACTCTATAAACTTTTTAGTTGGATTTTGTAAGGTAATAATAATATAATGTGTTAATAAATTACTGTTCATTGTCATTAATTGGATGATTTTTTTTGTTGTGGTGATTGTGCATTTTCTGATATTTATGCACTAGTACCCAATTGGTTGATTTCACATCAAATTGCACAGGTGATAGGAAAACAAGCTGCCACTCTGACTACATCCAGTCTCGGGGTGGCGGCTTGTTTTCCTATTGCCTGTGCAATTGGATGTAAAGCCAACCAATTGGATACTAGTGTGTAAATATCAGAAAATGCACAATTGCCACAGCAAAGAAAATCAACCAATTAATGATAGTAAACTGCAATTTATTAACACATTACATTATTATTACCTTGAAAAATCCAACTGAAAAGTTTACAGAATTATTACCAATAGGTAAATATACAGGCTGTAAAATGCACTATGTATCAATATTTGTACTAAGTGTTAATGGCTCTCTAATATAAACACAGTCCATTCAGATAAATTACAATGAAAAAGGCCTAGTTTACAGTGACATTTATTAAACAAAATGCTTTGAGTTATGCACATAATTTCTAAATAGCAATAGTTGATGTCTAACTGCAATATTTTAATGCAATATTTACATTTATTGTCTTTAATTTATTAATGATGATGAAAAATATGTATGCTCATAATTTTAAGCTATTTGTAAAATGTACAGCATTGTATTAATTATGGGAAATGTTGATAATGTAAAAAGAAAATACTATTAATTACAAATAGAAAGAGAGATATCAATTTTAATAAGTTGTCACAAAGAAAAGATTTTTTTTCTAATCAAAGGACGGGGAGGGGAGGGAATGGGCAGAATGAACATTGCCTTCATCTGCGCCTGTGAAAGGGGCGGCATCAGAGATAGTGGGAAGGGAATGGGTGGTGGTTTGGGAGTCAGGGTTGGAAGGCAGGTGGCTTGATGGGAGGTTGGGGAGGCAGGGTTTATTGACTGGGAAGGGGCAGCAAGAGCTGATTGCTTCAATTGCTCAAATTCTTCTTCTGTCACATATACTGGCTTGACAAAACAGATGGACTGGAGTGGGGGGAGATGGAGGTCCTTTCTGGACTTATCACTATCACTTGCATAGAAGATGATGAGATCAAATAAGTCCTGGACGGACGTGGAAGGGAAAAGCTCATACCCCTTATCAATTTTGGGTGCATAGTTTGTTGTAGGTGGCAGTCTTTAAGCACCTGAGGGCAGAACCAAAATTGTAGAGACATACATCTGCAAGATGCATGTTGGTGTAGTTGATGGGATAGGACCAGCAGGTATGCCCTGCAGCCCTGATTTCTTGGGTAGCACATTCCTGCTGCTCCATCTCCACACTCAGTACAACTGTGTGCATGGTGTTTTGTGTGGCCCACTCCTCCACCATGGCCTTGAGCTGTGTCTGGTAGGCATACCCATCTGCATTGTTTGATATTGCTGAGTAATAATTGACGCCCAATGGGGAAACTGCCAATAAAACCCTGACAAACCAATACAATATTGGGCCGTGCTTGTACACGTCAGACTGGATATGCTTCTCTCCAAAGTCTTGGATACTTGCAGATATCTTAGCATATGACAGGAAAATTACGTCATTATGGGCCCTCATTGCCCTTCCTTTGATAAAATTAATAATAGTTGAATTGTAGGGGTCAGTGTCCACCAAAATGGGGCCACTGAGAACTTGATTGGAAAAGATTCTAGCAGCAACCACAACTCTGTGCATCCATAAATTCACTATTCTTTTGTTGGTGAAGATGCTGTGGAGTCCCAACTGGAGACATACCTGGACCAGGGGCATCCGCAGGTCACGTTCCATAATGGCCATCATAAGGGGATGGGCTGTGTCACCTTTGGTCAAATTACGGGCGCCAGTTGGGGTCTTCTTGGTAGGGGGCCACAGTAGACTTTGCAAACCCCATTGCGGCTGCAATTTCCCCGAGGGACATAAGCTTCCCTTGCTTTTCAACCATTTCAAGAACAATCTCTGGAGTGATTAGTTTTCTTCTGTATCTTCCGGGCTGATTGGCTGGGGGAGAGATGTGTTCATCATGGGAACTGGCCAATGCTATCTGATTGGCTGTTTTGGGGTCCTGGGCTCTCTCGGTGACCCCATGGCTAAAATGGCTGGTTCCAGATGCCATTGCTCATAAGAGATTTTGGTTAGCAGCTGCCTGTGTGTGATGGGCAAACAGGGCCATGCTTGAGGACGCGTGAGAAAGAACACACTCCTGGGTAGTGCTTGCAGAGGGGCCTGCGGGTTGAGAGTGGCCATAGACAGAGGCTTCACTGTTAAGAGACCCAGTGTAGCCCTGCATAACTTTGTCAAGGCCAGGAAACAGCTTGTTAACTTGGTTGTTATTGAAAGAAGACATAATAAATTTTTATTAAAATTTTAAACTCAAGAAGAGGAATGTACATTTTAGTCAATTTTATTGTTATATATGTTAATTTTGTGAATATTATGATCTAAATTTTAGTCATCCTAAATTGTAATAGGGTGATTTTTGAGAATACCTATGATTCCTAAAAGAATCAGCACAAATCCACTCTAGATCCTTTAGCATCCTTTTTGAGACACCCATAAATTATATTTATTTCAAATTCCTTGCAATTATGATTTGAAACTTGGTTCTTGGTTCTTGGATTTGAAAATCCCGCAATTTCAGATTTGTTAAGTTTTACATGATGTCTACTATTTGTTTTAAATACAGGAAATCTCAAATTGTACATTAGAATCCCGCATTTCTGATTCATGTATCCTGTATTTGTTTGCTGGGTTTTGTCTTTTGTTAGTTGAGTTATCTGCTTAAGAGATTCAAAATTTGCCAATTTAAATAAATCAAAAAAAGTTAAATTAAATGTTTGATTTTATTAAATATTTTATTTTTCACTCAACTGAGTTGCCCGCAAAAGTGATTCAAAATTTGGACCAAGGATTTGACAATCCTGCATTTTTACGTTCAGGTTCTGAATTTACAGTACACATGCTGCTCAAGTTGCAGTATAACACAGCCAATTTTGAAAAACTCAAATTACAAATGTTTATATTCAAAACAGTAATAACTCAACAAATATTTAATATTTTTCACACTGTAAGCTACCAAAATGAAGCTAAAAATCTTATTATTTCTATTGGTATTAAAATATCAATATGTAAAATATATTGAATATTAAAGCAAAAACAATTTAAAAGAGCATATGTCAGACTTTATCATATTATTTTGATAATGAAATAAAATAGATTGCTTTAAGCTAAAAAACTTAATTTTTTATTAATCAATATATAATTTTTATTTAAATAAATTAAATATAAGATTCATAGCTTTATTTTTGCATTTTATTTTCTTCAAAAAGCTCAATTCTTTAGGATTTTATGGTAGTTTGAAGTTAAAATGTTATTATCACTGTTGAGATTAATTTTGAGGTTCAAGTAAGCTTCAAACCTCAAATTAAGCATTCTTTAAATGGAATCCTTTTGTATTTTATCATTTTAAAAACATGTGAAAGAGTTACAGTAAAGTAAATACATCATTTTAATTAATTTGCATTAATTACACAGAGGATATGATGTAATAATGTGCTTAGCTGCTTCACATGAATCACTTGTGCATAAAAACTGGGTATTTAATTAATTCTACAAACATAAATTCAAGTTCAAACTATAGTAAAAGCTACTGTAGATTCAGAACCTAAAGGTAAAAATGCGGGATTGTCAAATTATTTTGCGTGAAATCACTAACTTACTGGAATATTTTTCATCCTTTTATATAAAAAATTAAGTTTTCCTGGGATGAAAATTACTCCATTAAGTTGGTGAGTTCACACAAAAGAATTTGACAATCCCACGTTTTTACCTTTAGGTTCTGAATTTACAGTATCACACCATTTCTTTCAGAATGGTGTCATTTAGCTTGGTATATAAGAGATAAAGCACCACAAAGCTTCTAATCCAAAAGACCCCATTCAAAGGCCACATTCTAATCATAACTACTCCATCATTAAGGCACATTTCAGAGATCTGACCTAATTACAGATTCAAAATACTACCATGTTCCCAGTTAATTTTACTTCTACCATGCTATCCTTTTTTCCTTGGGAGATTCAACAAAAAAAAAGAATTGCAATGTTAGAAAATGCATTCCTCTTTATTGCTTGTGATGATCTTGATACTTTCATCAAGCACCTCCTTACTCAAACTGAATTTGGGAGATCTCAGTTCCTTCCAACTATTCAAAATCAAAAAAGCAATGAGTTCATCAAAAACTTAAAGGATCTCCTGAAATCTTCTCCCCAAAAGCATCTCCCAGCCTTGTGATCTCTGGTTACTTCCAGCTACTCTTTAAAAGAGCTTAATGATATGGGGTTTAATATAACCAAAAGTGAGTTTGAATACTCAAGAAAAATAAATAAAAAAATGTAAGCTTAAACAAAAAAAAGCCAAAAAAATAAGAACTACTCATTAAAAAAAGGAATAATTAAAAAAATAATTAAAAAATTGCTGGAAATTTTTTTTGAAATAAGCCAGTTTACAAAAAAAGTGCCTGAAAAAATTTATAAAGATATTGAAAAAGAAATGAGCAAATACTCAACTGCAATAAAATACTCTCCCTTAAAAACAAAAAAAGAAATAAATGAAAATATGAAAATAAAAAAATGAAATTTCAGTTTCAATTTCTATTTATCATAAATTAATTTCTAAAAATATAATAAAAAGTAAAAAACAAACTGATATGTGCAATATTTATAATTTAAAAAATTCACTATAAAAAAGAAAGAAGAATGTGAAAGTAAAAACTTACCATTACCAGAATCTATAGACAATGACTTAAAGACTATTAAGCAGCACCAAGACTTTTATGTTCATCAAAATAGGGAATATAAAAATGATATTAACAAATTAGATGATGAGTCCTGTGTTGTAGTTATAGATTATAAAGAAAGCTTAAAGGTTGGAAGTGGTCTAATTGAGACCAATAATTGCTTTTATTCAAAAAAATCCTATCTCATTATTAGTGTCAGGATTGACAATTCTTCCTCTCTGGAAACTTGGGCCCAGGAGCAGGAATCAAACCCTGACCCTGAATCCCCCGGGCCTGTGGACTGCAGGACTGCCTGCCCGCATTTTTTGGGAATTAACCCCCTGCAAGCTGATATCAAGAATGTTGGCCCATGCAATGAAACAGGCCAAACCAAGGAAATTATTGCACCAAATGGAAGACTAATCACATCGCCTAATGGAGGCACTGAAACATCAACTATTAGCTTCATGAATTTGAAGTCTACACCAGTGGCCAATCAAGAATTTTTCCAGGAAAGAGGCACAGGCCCGCAGCCCAATCCCATGACCACAACTCCAAAGCAAGATAATCAGGCAGCCAAATTGAGATCCTTGACCAATGAAAGAACTTCCAGGCCAAGTGACATTTTGCTGCCTTTGGACCCAAGCACTCAGTTTTCCCAGGCCTGCCTTTCCCAATGCCCTGATGAACCCTTCATGAAAAATATTAAGTTTGAAGGTGGTGTGCTATATAGACCAAAGGACCCCGCGCTCCAAACTTATTGTCATTTTTGAATAAAGGTTATGTTATTTTGGCTTATACAGCTACTGCCTTATTTTGTATTTGCCATCTACCAATTTAGTTCAATATCCTCTGGCCCCCCTGCCTCTTTGCCTGCTGTTTTCTGTCCTCCTGATGCACCCTTTGAGCCCGTTCACTTCACTGATTACCCCCTGAAGCCTGAATACAAGGACTATACCCCAGAAAAGATACCCCAACTTGATTCTTTGGCCCGCATAAAATTTGCTGTTAGATACAACTGTCAAGACCTGTGGATATTTTTAACACCAAAATTATTTAGAGGAAAATTCAATTACCTTCCTGCATACAATATTCATATGAAACCGCCTGTGACACCCAAACCTATGCCTGCTTCCTTACCTGACCTCCCAACTGATCATACTGGCAAGCTCTTTGGAATTGTGTACATCATCCTCACAGGGGTGATTGACACCATCATACCAGCTGCCAGCCCGTGGTCTTGGGTGGGGAAGTCTATTTTCTATCTTTTTAAGTTAGCTCCTCTCTTGTGGTGGTGTCAGGAATATTTCTGACAACACCTTGTGTCAAGATAAACTTTTGGGTGCAATCGGACTCAAAGAGAAAAATAAAAAATTGCAGCAGTTTCCCCAACCAGGGGGAACTGCTGCAAAACACCTGACCAAAGAATCAGAAATTAAAAAGTTGAATTTTAGAAAAAACAGGTTTTATACCCCAGCTGCGGCTGCACGCCGAGCCTGGCGGCTTGCCAGCGGGAGACGGTGCACCCCCCATGGCGGGACTGTCCACCCCTGCCAAATGGGGAAATTGCCCAATTGGAAACCCCCAAAAGGCAATTTCCCCAAACCCAAAAATGGGGGGAACTGCTGCCCAAATTTGGAACCTACCAAATTTGGAGGGGGTTTACAAGATGCCTAGCATGACAATTAATGCATCAACTACAGAAGTTGAAAGTGATTGCATGAAAGTACCTGAAGAAGCTCCAAAGTCATGCAATGCCAAGATTAACAATTCATTGCCTGTCAATCCATTCCCATTCCACTCCCAAAAGGGAATTCCAGACAACACCAAGTGTTTGAGGTTCCCTGTCCAATGTTTTGCACTATTCATGCCCCACAAGGATGATAGTATATAATAAAGCCAAATCACTTGATGATAGTTTGTGCTATCATTGAGTGAAATTACCCCCTCAATAGTATCACATAAATCAATTCAAAAACTTTACCTACAAGAAGTTAAACAAGACACTAAGCTTTGTCTGCCCTTTCCCAGGATCAGAAGATGAATCACCTAATTTTCTCAGCTGTCCTTACAGCATGCCTAGAGATTGGGGCCACTAATATAACCAACAGCATGGGCCATTCAACAAACCACCTGGCAAGTATTACTACAAGGAGCTGGCGCAGCTCAACTTCTCCAAGCAGTACTCCTGGCCTACACTGGTATTGCCCCACTTCACCCAGTCCGTAGCCATATACACCTGTATATACTACGCACTCATGTATTTTGCCAGTAATTTTGGACACTATAACATGCACACCAAAGTCTTTTAATTGATGATAACGGTCTATTCAATTGTAACGGCGCTCACAGGCTTCCAAGTTGCCAACTTGGTCCCTTATTTTGCTAGAATACTTTCCTAATTGTTAGGTCTTTACAGGTGGGCCCTGCCTGCTAAAACACTGGCCCAAGTTAACCCTGAAAATGGCGGGCCAGCTGCCCAAGACTGGATCCCTGACAATTAGGGGTTGCATTAGTTTTTAAAGAAAACAATAAAATTAAATACAAATATCATGATTTTTTTATCTCAGATATTATCACATGATTCTTTATTTTCAGGTGAATGTCTAATAAGTCTTCTTAAATTAGATAGATTTAAAAAATAAAAAATATAAAAGTGTGAACTGATAATGGAAATCATTTTAGATCATATGAATTTTTATACTCTTATTTAAAGAGGCACCTAAATATATTAAGGGTTCCATAAAATATAATTGTTTTGTTAAATGTCATGGAAAAAGCATTGTTGATGATCACTTTGGTGTAATATCAAAACTGTTAAAGAAAATAGAAAATGAGCTTTATATTAACAATATTAATGATCTTAAAAATATTTTTGAGCAGGAAGAAAAAAGAAAAGAATTATATAAATCAGTGCTATCAGGCTCAAATATTTCTCAAAATTCATTCTTTTATATTTATGAAAGAAAAATTAGGCCTATAAAAAGAGAGCTTGAAGTTAAAAATTTGCGCATTAATCTTTCACATTTGATGAAAGATGGAAAGTTGTATACTTCACCTTTAACATTTGAAAGTTTCTCAGAATGTTCTGAGATAACTTATCATTTGAAATCACATGATGATACCGGATAAAAAAATATATCAGAAGATGCTAGTGGTGCATTAGGGCAAATTCATGAAGTAGGGCAGCTTACTAGAGGGTGTATTTTAAATAGAGTTATCAGTCTTTCAAAAACAACAACCTTTTTTCTGAAACAAACTAAGAATATTTATGATGAGCCAAAGATAGGGTAATAGCATTTATAGCTTTGGGGCTGCTATTACTCTCCCATGCAACTCATCATAAATATTTTTGGTTTGTAGTTTGTAGTAGCACTTAAGATATTTTCAGTAATACTATAAGTTGCCATTTTCAATTCTAAAATTGATGACTCATTTTTAAAAAAAATCATCTAAGCCCAAGATCAATTAAAGTTTTGAGATTGATTGTATTTTAAGCTTTCTGAAAAATTTGAATATAAATAATGTGACTAAGTTATAAAATAATTAATCTGGCGCCTAGGCATAACAAGAAAAATAATGACCCATTTTTGCAGAAAACACTAAATTATAAAGGTTTTCAGGACTATCAGGAAATATTCAAACTCTACTTTGCCTGATAATATTGAGAAAACTAAACTCTAGCTATGAATTTCATTTTTAATTATAAACTTTAGACTTGATTTATTTTCAGGTATTATTAGTCATTTTTTATAAAGTAGTCTTCAAAGCTGTGACAATAAGCAAAATCAGCTTAGATGCAAATGAACTCAACCATCTCAGAATAAAATAGAAGTAAATCATAGTATATTAATGATTAATATAACTCCAATAGTTTTTGATTATGTTATGAGCTAAATTGATTTAGATTATCTTCACAACCTTGAAACTACTTTACTCATGTAGTACTAATAATCATTTGATCTAAATTAATAAATCACACTATCATTATGAAGTTTAACTAATTTATCTTTTATATAAAAATTAAAAAAACTGTATACTGTTTTTTAATAAAACCCTATTACTCTTTTTCTGGGAGTTTCCTTCATTTCCAAAAGTATAATTTTAATGTTTATTTGATTTTACTGATTTTTTATTTTTTTGTTTTAACCTATTATAGAAAACCACATTTGTTTTTGGGTTTCTTTCTAGTGAAGTACAGCTAAATGTCATAATTTAAAGTTATCACTTTACAAACAAAAATATAAGTTATTAAATTTAAAATATAGGAGTTAATGCGCAATCAATTTTAGTTAAAAGAACTTTAATACATCAAGAGTAATATTTTTATTGGGGGATAAACTTAAGTTTATTTGGTTTAATTATACCAGTTCCAGAGGTGCAGGTTTCAGCAGATGCTTTGTGGTTATCAGAGGAAGAGAATGAGCTAACGAGAGGTTCTTGTGTGACTCCGTGAGTTAAACTTAACAAGAGGTTCTTGTGTACTCCATGTAAATATATAGGGGTGGATAAGCTTTTAAGAGTAGATGCCTTGCATGATTCTTGTGGCTACTTCTGGGGTTTAAGTCTGTGTGGACGAGCAATAACTTCTCTGCGTGCTTAGATTTTTAGGCTTTTGGCAAACTCAGACGGGCTCAGGAATGACTTCGTGGGAAAGGTTCTTTGTAGTTTGATGAGTGGTTTGTATTTTTTAACTATGTAGTAGGTATATCACTGTTGTCATCTTGGAGACACAGACCAGTAGGTGTATGGGCAGAATAGTTGTCTAAAAGATTGATATACTTATAAGGTGGATTGCTTTCTTTTTTATCTGCCAAGTTGGGAGGCTATTTTGAATATTTCGCTTAGAAAATTCTTTCCATTTTTACATCTACATTTGGCTGACAACACTATTTCATGCGCCTATTGGATGGGTTGGCAACAGTGCCAATGTCGCCACTATAGTAAAATACACATTTTGATTTTTAAAAAGGGGACAGAATGATTTCAATTTTGATTTTTATAAAGAGAACAAAATGGTTTCGATTTCGATTTTTATAAAGGGAACAGAATTAAATTAAAGTTTAAAAACTGCATTCAAATTTTAATGTATTCTAGATGTTGACACTTTTTAATTAATTGTACACTTTACCCTAAACATTTTAAATATAAAAAATAACAATATACATTATATATCATAAATTGACCCCAAAGATCTTAAAAATACAATAAAAAATATATATTAACTAATAAGAATATGGATAAAACAGCAATTATTTCTCATTATACTATGTAAAAAACACTCTTTACTATAGAAATATTTTTACTACTGTAGTTTTCTAACCTGTTGGTATAAACAAAAATTGTTCAGTTCAAAACAAATTGATTTAGCACTAAACAAATTTCAACTAGTTCTTGTTGAAGGTCAATTACCCAATAAAAGTTTCATTTATCTAGGTCTGAATTACAAAAATAGTCAATCACAAAACAAAATTAAAATCAAATACATAATTCTGAAAGTGAGACATCAAATAAAAATAACCTGTATTTAAAACAAAAATAAATCAGTTATATTCTGAAGCAATCTACATAAAATATGATAGTGATAATGTAAAAAAAGGTATACAATCAGAGACCAAAATTGGTTTGTTCACAAATGTGAATTTTCAAATACAAAACAACCTACTTTTTGGCAATCTTGATTTTTTGTGACTCAAAATAAAAAAGTGTCTTTCAAGAGTGAATTCACCAAAATTTATTCAGAAAACTACTCATTATGACAATTTTTATGCTTCTAAATTTTACCATTTATGTCTGAGAAAAGGTATTAAATAAGAGCACAAACTTTAATAAATTAATATTCTATCAATACTTTAGTTTTCTTTTTTAATAGAATTTATTTAATTTTTAGTTTAAAAGGTTTATACTAGTAATAAAAACTTTGTTATTGTAAATGAGCAGTACCAGAAGTAACTACAAGCTCAGATTTTTGAGCAAGAGAGTACAATTGCTATTAAGCCTGTGTACACTAAACTTAACTTAAGCTGCAAGAAAAATGAGTTTATATGTTTATAGGTGCAGCACTAGGTTTATTTTTACAGCTAACATGAGGTAACCTAAACCAAACCCAACCTGAGCCTACGTCAAATGTGAAAACCCAGGTAACTGTGGCTCTTCTCACCTGAATTCAATCATTTCATGACAATTCAGGCCAATTAAGTCAAGCTCTATCTAATCTGGGTACCATTATGACAAGTGTGCTCACTCAAGCAATGACTGATAAATAATGAAAATTTTGCAGAAATAATGAGCCTCAATCAACACAGCATTATATTTGCCAAAATTGCCAAACATCTAATGTTGTAACTGTGCTATTTTAGCAGAGTTACAAGGGGGAAATATTTAGAAAATTGATAATAATTTTTATTGAGAGATAGTGATTATATAGTTATTGTGAGTCAATGGATAACAGGGACATGATTGTGTTAATCACACAGTTGGATGGTAAAGGAGGTGGCTTGATCCTGATGATGAGTCAAGCATCAAAACAAGGTATCCATCATAAGGAATCATTATCTGTTCATGTTGATGAATTTGGTAATTTGAGTTGCCTTCCTAACCTGGCTTTGGATGACTGGATAATTGGGTTGCAGGTCACAAACCTGCTTACTCAGAACCTTGCTAGCGGGTTGAGCCTGCTATTTTGACACTAAAATTTACTAAGGCAGTAATAAGACAAGAATTTTGGGCTCTCATAAAGAGAGGCAGTGCAAAAATAATCAAGAAATAAAAAAGCAGTCAAGTGACCAGCTCAAGAATGCCTATCTTATTATTCTTGAACTTCTCTAATGAGACTCATATCTCTGCATAACTGAGATCAGACACCTACTTGGGCTTCTGATATTTTCCTTGACTCATGAACTGACAGCTCTGGATGCATGAGATAGTTGTTAGTGTTATTGCTCTTTTTTAACTAACCACACAGGTAAAAAGCAGAGTGATGACTCTTATTTGCCTCATAAACCAAATATTATTGCATCAGTTACCTCCTGCCTGTCTAGTACTATAAACAATGTCATATTTATATCCTATTTTAAATTGGCATTGCATGTCCAGAATTGTGGGATTGTGGGAAAAAATAACACTTTTATGATAAAAAAGCATAATCAAGGCACTGTCATTGGTACATTTATGACAGCTTTTCTAAAAGAGATAGTTTTGTTATCAAATCTTGTCCAGTTATATCAATGAGTATGTGTACAGAAGATTTTTTTGGATTCTCTCGATATCTGGAGCTCAGCCAATTCCAAATGCAACATTTTCCTGAGTCATCAAATGTAATTAAGGGTAAAAGCATTGAAAAGAATTTGAGCAGACAGCCACAATGTGTCTATATTTTTACGTTTGGCCATGCCAATGTACACTTAGAAGATGTGTTGTTCTACAACATGGCAGACAAGATTCAAGAGTGTAATCCTAAGATGTTTGTTAGGGTTTTTGACCAAGCAATGTTGACAATTATGATGGAGCCCACAGATTAGGATTCCAAAAATCAAACTTATAAAATGATAGCATAATATATATTTGGAATCAGCAGTAGATTTATGACATTGTGACAAAACCATCTAATGATAAGTGCTATTGCGCTGCTCAGATAATACCTAAAGCGCCACCACACCACCTGAGAAAAGCTTTGGGTGCTGTGACACTGAAAGGAAAATATTTTAGACACCAAAGTGCCACCCTAATTTTATGTAAAGTCCTGTCATACCACACAAGCAAAACTATAGGCATTGTCTAGCAAGTATTTTAGGTGCCAAGAGCCACTACAACTTTACATTGAGCACTGTAGCAGCGCCAGATTAAAATACCTGGATTTTGAATCTTCCTAACTAGTTGCATTTCTAAGAAATGTATTTGAAGGCACAATCAAGATAAAAAAGTGACCCCTAAGCCTTTAAACCCCACACCATAAAGGGTCATCTGTGCTAGGTTAAGAATATTACATTTTATTAGTTGGCTTGTGTTAAGCGCCAAACCTGGGCTATTATTTGTCCAAAATAGGAATGTGCTGGAATGTCTTAGAAGACATTGCCAGAAGCCCAGATAGTGTAATACTCAGTTATGGTAGGTACTACTTGCAGCAGGTATGGCAGGAGATTGGCAAATTTGAAGCCAGTAAGAGAGGTGATGATTGGGTAGATGGTCATCAACCAACAAAAGACCTTAGCATGGAGTTTGTATCTTCTGAAGCTCCCAGCAAAGTACATTAACACATAGTACAAGGGGGTGTACACCGCAATGGACAGCGTGGAATGCGGGGACACCAGGGGAGGCCAGGAACCAGAGTACAAGGAGTTGAGTTGTCCAGGGTCATAGTGGGAATCATGACCTAGACGCTCTGGTGAGGGGCCAAAGAACTCTGGTCCTTGTTGATAGCCTCCAATCCCAAGGCAAGCTGTGAGTACAGCTGTGAAGATGAGATGGTTCATCTTCCTTGGATTGGAGGGAGTTGGCAGGGATTAACTAGTTTAAAGTTGACTTAAGTTTTAAGTAAAATTTAGCTTTATTTAGGGTATTAAACTCAATAATAGCACAAGCTACCACTGAGGAGGGATCCTTTATTTATAGTGTCCCCCAATGTGCAAAGTTTTGCAAGTAGGAGTGCAAACAGGGGATTGGGAATCCCAAAAGTTTGAAAGGTGAGACTTGGAATTGGTTCTGGAGGATAAGGTCAAACACTTGTTCTTGTACAATCTGTTGTTGATTTGGAAGTTCTTGACTGAGGCCAATGGGTTCTTGTGGGCAAGAGGTCATGTGGTTAGAAAAACTCAAGGTACCCTTAGAATCTATTTCTGTATTGGGGCACATGATTTGATTGGAGCCTAGACTCAACCTTGTGACCTGAGAAGCAGCAACTCATTGGTCATGGGAGGAATTATTGCTCACATGTAAAACTTGGGCTTGGATTTCTTCTATTGGGCAGGAATAGTTTTTAAATTCTGAAACCCTATTTCCCCCTTCTCATGGATGGCAGGCGTTTTTCTGGAATATTTTCCCTGCATCCAGGGACTTTTATGATTGGCTGCAGGTAACGAGGGCTTCTGATTGGCTGTGGGTTGGGGCCTGGGACCCAGGTGGGTGGCTGGCAGCCAACTGGGACCCAGGGAGCAAGCAGGTGGGCTAGGCACTGGGAGGGTGCTGGCTGGTGCCTGCCTAGATGTTAAATTATTTTGGCGGCTATTAAATTCTGTTTCTTCCTCGGTTTGATTTTTATTTCCCCAATTAAAGGGGGAAAGTCCTCATTAAATTTTGCCTCCTTGACCAGAAAAACTCCTTTTCTTTTCCAAACTTGTCCTCCAGTGATAATTTGGTTTATATCAGGAATATTCCTGACAGATAGCAACCCTTGAAAGGGTATAAATTTAATCTTTTTTAATTATAAAAAAATCATCTTTATCCTGGAAAGTGTTTCTGCATGATCAAAAGCCACCTTCAAAAAATTAATTATTATTTTGACCTCTCTTAGCTCTTTCAACATGGTACTGATAATATCCTCACATGTGACAGTATCTAAGAAAATTACTCTGTGTCTCATTACAACTGCTTTAAAAATGAGTCACCCTATCTTTCAAAGTACAACAGCGTTTAATCAGGTGTTTTTTGTCCCCCACAATCACACTAGCTTTTCACGTGTTAGAAGGTTTCTGAAATTTTCACCAAGCTGGCCCTGAACACTCACAGCAGTAGCCAATTATCAAAGATACACAGTTGTTCCCTTTTGATTCCCTGGTGTACTAGCCAATTACTTTGATTCCTGAGTTTGAGCATGATGTCATTCAGTGTTGTGAATTAAAACTCATTAGGGGTTTTGATTGGCCTGGTAAATAATAGTTCATAGATTGATCTCTGTAAAAGACTCTTCTTTTGCTTTTGACCTGTAGAGTTCTCTTTAACAAATATGGGTTGATTCCACTATCTGAACCTTCTGGATTCTTACCAGCCTCTTGCCACTTGAAGTATCTCTACTAAGAATACTAGGATTGAATCTTTATGTAAATTTACTTTCTTCTTTGGCCCTAGATAGGACAATCTCTTCTCAACACACAAAGACATCCACCCAAAATCCAGATAAACCTCTCCATTTTCTTGAGGATTTAGCTCACATAATTGATAAGAAATTTTTATTAACATACCCCTCTCAGGAAATAACCACTGATGCTCAGATTTTTGTTCCTATATGGAAAGTATCACTGATTAATTTTGACTACTTGTTGACTTGCTTTTTCCTCTCTTTAAAAAAGATGAAGTGTAACCAATAAGGACACGTTTCTGCCAAGTTGTCAAAATACACTCAAGCTAAAATTAATGGTTCACTAAATCATTCTATAAAAATTGGCCAATCAGAAGTCAAGCAGGAAAGTACTGGGAAGCATTCTAACCCACTTGGATCCCCTTGCAAAAATTCTTCCCTGGCCAACCAGATCCATTGCCTGGGTCAGGTGACTTTTTAAATTCAAATCCTATCCCTTAAAGCAAAACAGGGGACTTTTAGTCCCCTGCTTGCTCATTCTTATCAATTAAAATGTTATCTTTTACAAATAAGATTTTTCAGAATTTGGGTCCTTTCTGTTGGTCCCTTGTTTTTTATAGTTGTTATTAGAAGTTTTGGACTTCCCTTACCTTATATGTTGCTCCCTGGCTTCTGGCGTCTCTTCTGAAGCTCCTAGAGTTAACATTAATAATAGTGTTAAGGCTTATCTCCTTTGCTTTCAAAACTTGTGTTCAAACTTAAAAGTTAGGATTGAAAAACTTATATATCTTTACTTTAAGTTTAAAATAGTTAAGTTTTTGCTCTGCTCTTGGTTTAAAATTGCTTTACACTATGTAAAGACCTCCCTCTTTTATTTCTACTGTTTAAATCAGGATTCAACATCTTTCTTGCCCTACAGTCTCAAAAGATACCCCTGTTTTGCCTGGCAATAATTGTTTGGCTTCACCTGTCCCCCCAAAAAGCCCCCAATTTTTCTGATACCCACAAAAATGTTGGTCCCCTTGTTTAAATTTGTGGTCTTTACCCTGGCTCCTGTATTGGGGATGCTTTGATCCACCTCCCCAGATCTCTGGGAACTTTTATCTTCTTTGGCTCACTATGTGGGAGGAAATCCCACTCATCTCCTGCACCTGCTTGAGGATCTCCCTGGCCGTGCCCAAGACCTGTTTGCTATCGGCAAAAATCTTGTCAAAAGCCTCACTTGCAATGACCTCAAGTTGTCTCCCTCTAATTATGACCTTGCAGCCCTCTTGGGAGCAGACATCCTTGTGGTTCCTCCTCTCTTGGAGGTTAATTTCTCTGTCCTCAAGGAAAATTTATTCCCCCAGGAGTTCATCCCCAGGCGTACTCCTTGGTTGCTTGGTTGGAAGTTTCTGATGGGTTTAGACTCCTTCTTTCCTCAGTTGTCTCCCGCGTCCTCTCTCTGGATGCCTGTACAAGTGGTCATACCAGTTCTACACTGGATAGTGTACTGGTGGGGGCTCCCTTCAGGATGAGAGCCAAACTTAGTTAGTTTAGCCCCCCTTTCTCACACTCTGGGTATAAATTCAAATGCACGTTTCTCAATAAAATAAGTTTATTTTTTCTCATTGATTTCAACATTGAATCTTTAGTGCTCATCTTTCATTTTCTGAGAATATATCTATTACTCATACTAAGATCAAACAGGATTAAAGCCAGAACCTCAAGTATTAAGTATTTAAATTTTCCCCCAAGTTCTTTATTATATAAAATAATAAAGTGTAACTCAACAAAATGATGCTCACTACAGGGGCAACAAGCCCCATCTTCATACCTTTTGATGACCCATTTTTCAGAAATTGCGCCATTAATGCTATTTTGATATGGCCTTTGAATAATGATAGCTGCAAAGATTTGACTGGTTTTGCTTTTGAGTTTAGGAATTCCTTGTTTTCTGTAAATGGGTCTGGGCCAATATCCACCCATTCCAGATTATTGTACATGTCTATGAATGATCCTGGTATGACCTCATCCCAACATGACCCCCTCAGCCACTTTGTCTTCCTAATGAGTGATCACTGTTCCTTGTCTACTATTTAAAGTAGAATCATTTCTTCTAATAAAGATAATTTTATCCACATTTGCATTGGCTTTAATAATCTTCAAGCTTTTTCCTGTCCTTTCTGCCAAAAGGACTTTCACATCTTGTATTCCAGGAAATTAAGGTACATGCCCTTAATTTTTCCCTGAAGACTAACCCAAGGCTAGCTTTGAACCTCAAATCTTTTGTTATAAAAATTTCCCGCTGTGTCCTCCTGGATGTTGTCCCCAGGAGCCAAACACAACAAAATGGTGCTCACTACAGGGGTTGCAAGCCCCTTGGTTAATCTGTTCCCATGCACATTCTCTGGTCCTTCTCCCTTTGTTTATGAAGTACCCAAACAACCTAAAGTTTCTAGTCCCCCTCTAGAAGAAGACATCACCAATGCCCCCTCAACTCCCATGGTATTGGTTCTGTCCCCCGGGCCCGCGTGGCCCCCCTCCAGCTTTCTCTCTCAATTACAAGCAAGCTTGTGCCGCCGCCCACTCCCTACTCCACTCTGGCACTGTGGCAATGCATACTATCCCTGGTCTATGTCCCAGGTACGCTTCTGAAGACCTGTACTCCTTCCTCTTGGACTTTGGTCTCCTCCCGCGCTGATGGAGTCCATGGACACAATTGGTGTGTTGGTCAACCAGTTTGTCCAACCTGCCCTGGTTCACCATCAACTTGCATTAGGATCTCAGAACCAACTTATAAGTGCTGTAGCCACCGCTGTCTCAAACAACCATGCTCAGAATATGACATATCAAGAATGGTCCCACAGTCTCTTTGCATGTATTTCTGATAACCAGCGCAACTTGCTGGCCTCTCAGAAGTACTTAACCTCCTCATTAAATTCCCTTTGTTCCTTGCTCCCTGGATATATCAAAGATTGACTATGAAAATTGGATGAGCATCAAGCAGCGTGGCATGGACAAATTGAGGCCTTTCTGCTAAAGCATTGCCAGGATTTTGAGACTCTGGTTAGTGAACTTAACCAATTCCAAGAACATATTAATTCACAACTTGAATTGGTTAGAGCTCATGTCAATACTTGGGGCCGCCATCTGCAGCATCAATACAGTCTAGATAAGGCTGCACTAGGCAACACTATGTACCAGGGGCAAAATTATGTGGATGACAGGGTAGCGTCTATTGAGGTGACTCCTCCCGCTCCTCCTGTCAAGACCCCATCTGACTTTGAAGCCAAGGTATGGGAAGCAATAGCCAAGCTCAAGACTATCACTTGGCGTCAATCTTATGTTCAGAACCCCCCTCCAGTCAAACGTATGCCTGACTCCTTCATTGCTTTTCTCACTGTTCATGTAAATTCACTGCCCCCTTTGGGTTTAGATAGGGCCGTCTTTCCTTGTTGCACAAAAAAGACCGCTCAAAGTCCAGCAAAACCACTTAATTCACTCAATGATTTAGCTCACACTGTGGATGAAAGATTTGTGTTGGCATACCCTGCAGAACCCCCAGCTTTGGTTACCCAGCTTGGGAAGAAACACTGGTTAATTTGGACTATTTATTAGCTTGGTATTGTCCTCTCTTAAAACAATCAGAAACACCCAATCAAATGGGGCTACATCTGTGACCAGAAAGTCAAATGAACCTGAGCTAGTTGAGGTGTCCCCCAGCCAATCAGGTGGATCTGCAGAAATTACCCTGAAACTTTCCAGCACCCCTGGCTTTGACCAGCAAATTTTATCACCCAGCCAACCAAATGCAAGCCAAATTAGTCATGTGACCATCCCCCAACAACCCACTCCCTTTTACAATGCCAGGGGATTTTGGGTCCCCTGCTTGTCAATTTTCCAATTTATTAAAGTTTGGGTCTTGTTGCACTTGTTTTAAAATTTATAGTTGGTGGGATCTCATTTTTGGGTTCCTATTGCCTAAGTTTCTAAAGTGTTAGTTATATTCCTAAACCTTACCTTTTGTCCACCTGTTTTTAACCCTGTCCTTCTTCTAGGACTCCTGAGACAAGCTTGAGCGTATAGCTGTTTTGATTTCCGCTTTTGCTTTTGAAGCTTACACTTGATCTTCAAAGTTTTAGTCAAATTTATTATAAATACTTACTTTATATTGATTTTTCACTTTGAATTCTTCATTTCAAACCCACCTTTGCTTTTGCCTGCTAGAAAAGACACCTGAGATTACTGCCAAGCTGCTCCAGGCCTCCTAGCATATTTTCTGCCTGTCTCCTTGTTGTGGCTCCCCCTGGTTGACAATATTCTAATTGTTTTACTTATAAAAAGACCACCTACCTTGCCCAAATTTTGAAGTGAATTTAACAATGATACTCCCAGCATTGAAGTTTGTAGTATTTTCCTTGGCCCCCTTTTTGCTCCTCCTATGGTTGACCTCACCAGACCTGTGGTTAAAGATCTTCTCTTCTGCGTGGCTCATGAGTGAAGCCCCCTCCAGCCTTTTGAGCCTTCCTGGCAGTCTTCTTTATTCTGGGGAGGCCGTGATGAAGAGCTTAACATGCAATGATCTGGACTTGAATGACATTGACTACATTTCTCTTGCCCCCTGCAGCTGAGGAGGCGCCAATGTCCTCCCTCCCTGACCCAGAGGAGAGCAACTTGGTGCCTTTGCGCGCTCCTGCAATGCCCTCTTCCACCCCCACCCGTACTCCCTGGTTACTCACCGGTTTGGCGCTGATGGCACTGAATGCGTATTTTCCTCAGTTGTCCCCTGTGTTCTCCTTGTAGTCCCCCTTCAAGCAGCTGTTCCAGTACTCCACTGGGCGGCATCCTGGTGGTTTGTTTTGCCAGGATGGGAGCCAAACTTAGTTAGTTTAGCCCCCCTCTCTCACAGATCAAGTAGCTACTTTGCAAGGCAAAATTGAGTATTTAAGGCAGCACCTCTCTAATTCTGAGGACTTGTCCTCTGGGTCTGAAGATGAAGAGGAAAATGAAGCCGTTAATACTCCTGCTCATGGAAATCATGGTTGCTGCCCTGGTTTGGAAGGTCAACCCCGGGTCAACTGCGCACGTGCACTAGATCAGCTTGCAGAAGTAACAAATGATGTAGCTGATAGGCAGGACACATTGGAAAGAAAGGTACAAAACCTCTCCCACTTTACCAAGACTATGAATGGACAGGTCATCCCTTTGGTTGCTCAGACCACTTCCCTGACCACCTGCTTCAATGGGATTGCTGGCATCTTATTGGTGCAACAAATTAAGATTGACAAATTTGGAGCTGCTGCTGCCACTGCTAGAGATATTAGTGGACAGAACAGTTTTACCTTGGATACCCTAGAGGAAAGCCTTTGACTCCTCTGGGCTAGACAACCTGCTGCTGAATCCAAGTTTGAGGGCAATTCCCACATTAACATCCTCAACCCAGGTGAAAACAGTCAGTCCTCTTCCTCTTCCATTGACCTGAATTACAAACCAACCTTCAAACAGATATTTGATCATAAAACCTCTACCATTGCTGTCTTTCTAACAATTTACAAGACTGCAATGCGTAGGGCTACTGATGAACTCAAAAAGGAACATATCCTCATCTGTCTCCATCCCACATGCCAAGAAGTGGTGGTCCCTGAACTCCCCTCTGTTATCACTTGGGAGGACATGAAGCACCTCTTTATTGAGGAGTTTGGAGGATATCTCAGCTTGGAGGTCAAGAAGGATGCATTTATGCACTTTGCCTTTAAGCCCAAGGAAACCCTGGCTGAGTTTTCAGATTGCTTCTACATTGAAGGCCAACAGTTAATCACCAGTTAACAGTTAACTTCACAGGAAGCCTACACAGCTTGTTCAAATGCTTTGAAAGTGAACCAGCTTCTATGCCTACACTTTAAGGCACACAAGGCTTCACTCACTTCCATGAAGAGTATTAAGACGCTCTTGCAAGACATGCATTTGACCCATGGGGGTACAGTGGTACGTGAAAATATAGCCAGTAATGCTGGGACTACTTCTTGTACGCCGCGCATTATGACGCTGGGTGCAGGTGGACAGACTAAGAGGCAAGGTTGTCATAACTGTGGCCAAATAGGGCACCACTTGCGTACTTGAATTAATCCCCAAGTGGAAGGTTGTGACCCCAAGGAACAGGCGGGAAAAGAGAGGTCAGCTTAGAGATGGAGACACTCTCTGCTGATCAATCTCCCCCTGATCCTCCTTCTGATGAGGAAGCTCCGTCTTCCTCTGGCCCAACTATTTTTTACCTATTTCATGATCTCTCCAGTTATTCAGACATTGAAGATTCTGATAGTGAAGATTCTGATAGTTATGGATATTCTGTTCTGGCTGTTCCAGAAACTGTCCCTGTCCCATACAAGCTTTGCTCTGGGAAGACCACCACCACTTCTTGAGCACCTTCAAGTGAAGCCAAAGCCATGGTGACTTGTCCTTACCTATCTCAAGCTCATTGACCCCCTGTCTTGGTTGGTTCTTCTGAGGAAGCAGCCAAGCTAGCCAAAGCTCTCTTCCAAAATGTAACTGTATCTCTCCTACTGCAGACTGTGTATAAGGAGATTCCTGATTTAAGGTGCATGTTAGCTAAATGGGAAAAGGAGCTAGAGGCTGCACAAGATGTTTTGGCAGTCTTGCCCCCCTTTGGGAAAGATACAACCTGCGTGGAAGTATCAACCCAAAAGGTTAAAATCAAAGCCATCTTGGACACAGGTTCTCCAGTCAATGTAGTATCTTCAAAACTAATGAAGAAACTTAAGCTGGCCCCTGACCTCAACTACACTCAGTTGTATGGCACAGCTGACATAGCACAAACTCAGGCCATTGGTGCCTACTCTTGTCAGGATTAAAAATTTGTTAAGTCACTTCCCCCTTTAGCCCTAGATAGGACAATCTTCCCGCGCTGCACAAAAAAATCTGCTCAGAAGCTGGCCAAGCCCCTCAATTCCCTTGAAGATTTAGCCCACACAATTGATGAGAGATTTGTGTTGGCATACCCTTATCAAGTGGTAAATAATGGTGCTTTGAATTCTGTCCCCACTTGGGAGGAATCCCTGATTAATTTGGACTATCTTCTGGCTTGGGTTTGACCACATTTGAAATTAATTAGGCTTAAGCAATCAGGTCGCGCTACTGCCAAATCATTAAATCCCAACTCAACTGGAATTGATGACATTCTGAAGTGTTCTTTAGGCACTAGCCAATCAGAGGTTGGGTCAGAAATTGATGAGAAACCAATCAAACTCCCTGAAATTACTGGCAAAAATTCTACCTCACCCAATCAAATGACTGGCTGAGGTCACCTGACCTTTAATTTTAATAGCCTTCTCTTAAAGCAAGACAGGGGACTTTTGGTCCCCTGCTTGCTCATTCTTACAATTAAAGTTTAAACCTTTTCTCACTTAAGAATTTTGATTGTCTTTTGGGTCCCTTACTTGGCCCCTTTTGATCATCTAAAGTGTTAGTATTGGTTTTCTTTATCCTTACCTACTTCCCTTTCATTTGGGCTTTCTTGCCGCTTTTTGAAGCCCTTAAAGACGTTGTTAACGTCAAAGTTGAAGATTACTGCTTTTTCTTTGAAGGAAACAATTTGATTTTTAAAATTTGTAGTGAAATTAGTATAATTACTTACTTTAAGTTTGATTTCACACACAGTTTGCTTTTGCTTACAATTAGACTTCAGATACATCTTTTAAAGCTTTCATATACGCTTTTAAACCAATTTGGTCTGCGGCTGTTGTTCTTTGTCCTTTGGTTACATTTAAGAGATCTTCTGCTTGCCCTTGAGCCCTCTGCTCTGAGTTTAAGACTCAAAACACCAAGAATTATCTGCATTTTGTTGGGCTCCACTCTCAGACCCTAAAAATGTTGGTTCCTCTAGTCAAGTTTGCAATTTTTACCTTGGTGCCAGCTCTGATAATGATTTGGTCTACCTCTCCAGATCTTTGGGATCATATTTCTGATTCTTTCCTCCACATTGGCACCAATCCCAATCAGTTCTTGAATATGTTTGAAGATATCCCTGCACGCGCTCAGGACATATACACCACTAGTGAGAATGTGTTGAGGAGCCTAACCTGCAATGACCTAGAGTTTCCTGCCATCAAGGCACCCTCTGCTGTTTCCCCCAGTTTGGCCTACCCTACGCCCTCCTCTTAAGATCTGCTTGTCCTAGTTCCAGAGGAAGGCTTGGGGACCCCAGAGCTCACCCCCAAACGGGCACCCTGGGTGCTTAGCAGAATGGCTTTGATGGGCTTGGACTCCTACTTTCCCCGGGTATCTGGCACGTCCTCCCTATGGACGCCCTTTGAGTGGCCATGTCAGTCCTGTACTGGATGGTGTCCTGGTGGATCCTCCCTCCAGGATGGGAGCCAAACTTAGTTAGTTTAGCCCCCCTCTCTCATACAATTCTTCCTTTCTGGAAACCTGGGCCCAGGAGAAGGAATCAAACCCTGACTCTGGACCCCCCTGGGCTGCCAGGCCTGTGGACCGCAGGACTGTCCGCCCGCGTTTTTCTGGGATCAAGCCCCTACAAGTTGATACCAAGAATGTTGACTGATGCAGTAAAACAAGCCAAACTAAGAAAACTATTGCACCAAATGGAGGACTAATCACAGTGCCTAATGGAGGTACTGATTTGGCAACTATTAGCTTCATGAACTTGAAGGCTATACCAGCAACCAATCAAGAGCTGACCCAGGAAAGAGGCACAGGCCCGCAGCCCGGCCCCATGACCACAACACTAAAGCAAGATAATCAGGTAGCCAAATCAATATTCTTGACCAATGAAAGAACTCCTGGCCTGAGTGCCATTTTTCCACCTTTGAACCCAAGCACTCAGTTTCCCTGGGCCTGCCTTTCCCAATGCCCTGAGGAACCCCACATGTAAAATTTTAAGTTTGGAGGTGGGGTACTATATAGACCAAAGGACCCTGCGCTCCAAACTTATTGCCATTTTTGAATAAAGGTTATGTTATTTTGGCTCATGCAGCTATTGCCTTATTTTGTATTTGCTGTCTACCAATTCAGTTCAAGATCTCCTGGTCTGCCTGCCCCACCACCTGCTGTTTTCTGTCCTCCTGGTGTACCTTTTAGACCTGTCCATTTTACCAACTACTCTCTGAAATCTGAATACAAGGAATACATCCCAGAAAAGATACTTGAACTTGATTCTTTGGCCTGCATAAAATCTGCAATTAGATACAAACAACAAGGCCTGTGGATATTTTCAACACCCAAGTTGTTCAGAGGGAAATTCAACTATCTCCCTGCTTACAACCTGCCCATGGAACCTCCTGTGACCCCAAAACCTATGCTCGCTTCCTTGCCCAACCTTCCAACCAACCATACTGGCAAGCTGTTTTGGATTGTGTACATCACCCTCACAGGGGTGATTGACACTATAATCCTGGCTGCCGGCCCGTGGTCTTGGGTGGGGAAGTCCGCCTCCTACCTTTTAAAGTTAGCTCCCCTCTTGTGGTGGGCATTGTCCACAAAAAACCTGGCCCAAGTTACCCCTGAAAACAACAGGCTGGTTGCCTAAGACTGTATCCCTGACAACTCTGCTCTACCCATGAGGTTTGGAAAACTCCTCATTGCTTCCCTTGCTGTAGTCCTTGAGAACAAAAGCTATGACCTCTTGGTTGTTACACAATTCCTTTGAGAGTATAACAGGATTGTGAATTTACAAGATGGATATCTTTTGCTCTTAGAATATGAGGTCCCTTTGATTTTTGAGGAACCTCCACGCCTCCCAGGAAAATGTCTTAAAACTTGTGTGCTTGAGTACCCCACAGGTATCTTCTCTCTCAAGTGTAGGAATCACTCCTCCAACATGTGTACCTCTCCTCCTTCCTGCCCTGCAGAAGAAGGGGTACCTCTTCTTGCCTCAGCGGCTATCACCATTCCTCCAGGCTCCCAGGTGGTGATTGATTCTCAGATTTCTTACAAACTACCTGAAAAGTTGTTCTTGGAACTCTACTCACCTGAATCCCTAAGCTGTAAAGAACCCTGCCTGTGTTCCAGGAATCTAGATCAAACCCATAAAGAGCCTGTACAATTACTGCTTGCCAACCTGACAGCCCTGTCCATGCAGGTGACCTGAGGCCAGGTTGTAGGGCATGGTTGTATACTGGGAGCAGAACAAGTGGCCTCTCTCTACCCCTTTGGAACTTTTAGTGATTTCAATCTACCTGAAGACAATCCTCAAGTTCTCTTCTTATTCACTGCTGCACCAAAAAAGGGCCAAAAACAACAGCTAAACCACTAAATTCTCTAAAAGATTTAGCTTATACTGTTGATGAGAGATTTGTTCTTGCCTACCCTGCAGATCCCCCTGCTTTGGTTGTCCCAGCCTGTGAAGAAACGCTGATCAATTTGGATTGTTTGTTGTTATGGTGTTTTCCTCTCTTAAAAATTATCAGAATTGCCCAATCAAATAATGCCACATTGACAACCAGAAAATCAAGTGAATCCCAAATGCCTGGGTTGAACTCTAGCCAATCAGGTGGAGCCGCAGGAATTAACTTGAAACCTTCCAGTGCCCCTGGTCTTGTCCAGCAAAATTTCTCTTCCTGCCAATCAGATGCAAGCCAAAGTGATCATGGGGCCACTTCTTAGCAATTCTCCCCTTTTAACAATGTCAGGGGACTTTGTGTCCCCTGCTTGTCAATTCTCAAATTATTAAACCCTAGAATTTGTTGCTAAACTTTGCCATTATATTTTTAAGTTGTTGACTCTATTGGAGTCTTCCTTGATCTTAAACAAAGTGTTAGTCATTTTTGTGCTAAACCTTACCTTTGCACTGTTCTGCTTGAACCTGTTTGCCTTTTTGAAGTCCTTTTGCTTAGGCTTTTCTCTTAATTGTTACGCCTGTAGTTTACGCTTTCAAAACTACTGTTTGAACTCTAAATTTCATTTAAAATTCCTTATAAATCTTACTTTAAGTTTAATATTTTACTTGATTTTTATTGATTTCAAACCCGCTCTTCATCTTTACAACCACCCAACCTATCCAAAGCCGTTGCCAAGGCTCCCAAGTGATTTCTGCCGTTCTTACCCATTTTCTCTTGTGGTTGCCCTCTCCCCAAAATTTTATTTCTCTGAGCTTCAAAAGTTGCACTGTTAGACTCCAAATTTTGTGGCTGTTGCAACCATGATCCTCCCAGTTTTAAAATTTGTGATGTTCACTTTGGCGCCTCTTATAATCCTCCTCTGGACAACTGCCCCCAACTTATGGTTGCAATTTTCTACTTCTGCTTGCCTTGTGGGAAACAATCCCTCAAGTCTCCTGCACCTTCCTGGTGAGCTTCTTGTTTTGGGCAAGAAAATTGTCAAGAGCCTGACTTGTGATAACTTAGAATTTTCTGCTGCAGATTACACTGTGCCAGCCCCTGCATTGGAGGTGGTGCCAGCTTCTCCTATTCTTAGCTCAGATGAAGACAATCCATCACCCCTCCTAGCTCCTGTGGGGTTGCCTCCTGCTCCCACTTACACACCCTGGTTACTCACTGGGTTAGTGTTGATGAGGTTGAATGCATACTTCCCTCAGCTGTCCCCCGCGTCCTCTCTTTGGTCCCCCCTCCAAGTGGCCATCCCAGTACTCCACTGGGCAGCATCCTGGTGGTTTATCTCGCCAGCCTGGGAGCCAAACTTAGTTATTTTAGCCCCCCTCTCTTACATCAAGGCAGTCTTTATCAAGATCCGCAAAGCTGGCTTGAAACTCAAACCCTCCAAGTGGTCCTTCTTTAAAGAACGTCTTGAGTTCTTAGTTCATGAGGTCACTCAAACTGGAATCCGCCCCATGAACAATAAAGTGGAAGCCATCAACAAGATACTACCTCCCACAAATTTTTGAGAGGTCCAAGTATTCCTTGGTATGATGGGCTACTACCAACAGTTCATATCCAATTTTGCTGAACTGAGTGAACCCCTTGTCAACTGCTTTGCAACGTCTTCTTTGAGTGGACTGACAGCCAGCAACAAGCATTCAAAGTGTTGAAGGCCAAGCTCAAAGAGGCTCCTATCTTGGTCTATCCTGATTATGATAAAGAGTTCATCTTGAATACTGACGCTAGCAGAGTAGCTGTGGGTGCCATCTTAGCCCAGCTTGACAACAAAGGCGTGGATTGCCCTGTAGCCTACTCTTCATGGGTCCTTAATAAGCACAAGAAGAACTACAGTGTCACTGAAAAGAAATGTCTGGCGGTGCTGCATCCTGTAAAACAGTTCAGGCATTACATCTATGGGATCCACTTCACAGTGGTCACAGATAACTCCTCCCTCAAATGGCTGCAACAACTAAAGGAACCTGAAGGTCAACTAGCGCGTTGGGCTCTGCGTCTACAAGGGTATGATTTCACTGTGATACACTATCCTGGGGCCCAACACCAGAACACTGATGGATTTTCAAGAATGCCTATACTAGCTATCCACCCTGCTGACGCTGATTGTCTATACAAATTAATAGGGTACCCTGACTCTTGGACCATTGAGCCAGAAGACATTTGCCTGGCGCTACAAACCCTATCCAAGGACACTGTAATTTGAGATAGGCAGCTCTTCAAAAAAGTCAACAATGTCTATCTACCCTATGTTTGCCCTAGCATGAGGATAGCCATTATCCTCCAAACTCATATTGACACTGGGCATGGGGGTATAGCCAAAACTCATGACTGCCTATGCAAGAACTTTTACTGGGAGAACATACGCCTTCTGATCCCTGATGTTCTTGCCTCCTGTCATTTGTGTCAACTCCAACATCCTTGCTCGTCCCAACACCAATTCAAGCCCATCCCCCCTAAGCATGATTTCCACACTATGAGTATTGATGCTGTTGGGCCTTTCCCTTGGTCTAGGTCTGGGCGTCAATTTATCTTAGTTGCCATAGACCATTTTAGCAAATGGGTTGAAGCCAGAGCTACAAAAGATATAACTGCCAAGACCACTGCTAATTTATTGCTGCAAGATATCTTCTATTGACATGGCTGCCCTCAAGTCCTTCTTTCTAACAATGGCACCAACTTTAATGCTTGCCTCATCACGTCTATTGTTGAAGCTATGGGTACCCTTCAATCTTTCTCTGCGCCATATAACCCTTCGACTAATGGAACTTTCAAACAAGCCAATTACTCCCTGGTGTCCATAATGAGGAAACTAACGCTCTCTGACTGCCAATCAGGATATGTTCCTACCTGCTGCCCTCTTTGCTTATTGACTCAGTAGACACTGAGTAACTGGTCAGTCCCCTTTTGCCATGCTATATGGACGTGAAGCCACCACCCCCTCAATCTTGGGGCCCCCCTTGATTGAAGTTGATGAGTCTGCAAATCCTGAGGCCCATGTTAAAGACTTAACCAATCATATCATTGACATCCAAGCAAAAGCTTATTCCACTGCTTACAAGGTTAAGGCTCTGGAGCTCTCTCTGTCCAATGCTTCTAGAGCTCCCCTCCCTGAGTATCAAATAGGCAACCTGGTTCTCTACTACCAGAATTGTATAGGTGATAGAGCTCATAAGCTGGATTCCCTCTGGGTTGGGCCCTGTGAAGTCACCTTTAAAAAAGGCGTTAAGTATACCATGAAATTTCTGTCTTCTGGAAATTTTTTTGCCCGGGTTCACTCCAAATTTCTCTGCAAATATCAACTCCCTGTGTCCAATCTTGAGGGGGGAAATGTCAGAAATGCGCCATTAATGCTATTTTGATATGGCCTTCAAATAATGATAGCTGCAAAGATTTGACTGGGTTTGATTTTGAGTTCAGGAATTCCTTGTTTTCTGTAAATGGGGCTGGGCCAATATCCAGCCATTCTGGAATACCATACCTTCCCTTGTCTGATCCTGGTATGACCTCATCCCTACATGACCCCCTCAGCCACTCTGTTTTTCTAATGAGCAATCACCATCCTTTGTCTACTATTTAAGTAGAATCAAATATCCTAATAAAGACAAGTTTATCCACATTTGCGTTGGCTTTAATAATCTTCAAGCTTTTTCCTGTCCTTTCTGCCAAAAGGACTTTCAAATCTTGTATTCCAGGAAATTAAGGTACATGCCCTTAATTTTGCCCTGAAGGCTAACACAAGGCTAGTGTCAGGCACCCATCCACTATGAAGTAATCTCCCTAGGTGGTGAATGATTGCAGAGGGATTTAATTCCGTGACCAGAGATCCCACAGGCAAGGTTACCATGCCTAAATGGAATAGTTTTCCAAAGATTTGGTACCAGCCTAGCAGAGAGTTGAAGCGCCCCAAAAAGAAGTACGCTCCCAAATAACACAGTAAGAAAGCCAAAGCCAAGGGGAAGAAAACTTGGGGCTCAGTAACCTGGGCAGTGGAACCATAGATCTTGGTTTCTTCTCAGACAGGTAGGTTGTTTGATAGAGGTGTTGCGGTATACCAGACTCCAGGAATAACACGGCACCAGGAGCTGTCAAGGAATTGGGACTCTGGCGTTGTACCCAAATCAGCAGGTGATCCCATCAAAACGCTGGACAACACTGTTGTCAGCAGGACTATCCAGAATAACCATTTATACCCAAGAGACTCCATAAGAGGAGTCTTGGGTAATTTCATTGTTTGGATTTTAGAGGTTTAAGTCAAAATAAAAAGATAAGCAAAAACAATTCACTTGGGTGAATCTAGATTTTATTGATTGAACAAATTCTGAAATAGAGTTTACCAGCTTTTTATAGAATGGTAGCAGAAAATAATATAGAAAGAGGAGGTTAGGAGATTTGGGGATGAAATATGGAGATTTGACAGCTAGGATCTTCAAACTGGGGAAGGTAAATTAATTCCTTTGTGTTTTTAAAATTCTCTGAACCAAAATATCATATATTCCTTAACTATCTTCTCAGTCATAGCTTGGAGAGTCTGTAAATAACCCCACATAAGGTGGGGACCAGGTGGTTAGCTCAGTCTCAATAACAGCAGGAACAGCAAACAACGGACCAAAAATATAACAGAAGATGTTTCCTACTTCCCCAACGTTGCCAACATCACCTAGCGTAACACCTAGGCAGTTTGAATTGACGTTGTCAAACAGTGATTGGCTGGAGACCTGTACAGAAGGTAATGATTGGATTGAATTAAAATTAACACTTGTTTTCAATAGATCTGTATTAGCTGAATCAAAAGACAACCTGGGTTTGAAACCTGTTGATGAAAACAATGGCTTGAAAGCCATTTCTGGGCCTAAACCATAAGGTAATAAAGAAAAGATACTAATTACTAATCTATTCTCTTTAGCAAGTTCAAAAGAAGATGCAGGGGGACACAAATCTCCCTCTTTAAATAAGAGTAAATTGTTGTAAAGAATTTCTGAAGAAACATTCATGACAGCTAGCTTTGAACCTCAAATCTTTTGTTATAAAGATTTCCTGCCATGCCCTCCTGGATGTTGTCCCCAGGAGCCAAACACAACACCATTCATTGGTCCTGCCCACCCTTCTTCCGCTGAAAGTACTTTTCCTACCATCTCTAGTTCTTTCTTGGGAGAGGACATCTCATACCCACCTTCTATCCTGTCTGCTGTGGTTGTCTTTCCCCAGCCACATATATTGCCTATCTCTATAAAAATGACTACTTTTGAACAAATAATAGAAACTGTGCTTGTACTAGCTCAAGGTAGAGTTTCCTCAAATATCATCAGTTCTAAAATCAAACCTGAGTTTGCTGGCCCTGAGTACTGTTTTATAATGGTTGATTATGGTTCAGCTCAATTCCACATCAATTTTTTTAGTTTCAGTGGGGGATCTCCTTCACCATTTTGTTCAACCTAGGTTGATACATCATCAGTTACTCCTGAGCTCACACTATTTCCAGTTAAATGAGATGCTGTTTGTTTCCTGCAATAACTAAAATCAATTTGTAGCCTTCCAAAAATGGGCCCACAACTTGATCTTTTTATTATCTACCAATGAGTTTAGCTCCCTTCTGGTACAACAACATCTACAATCCACAGTAGACTCTATTTTCCCTTCCCTTTCTTGTTACGTGCACAACTGCCTTCAGACTTAAAAAGTTGATCAAGCTGCTATAAGATGCCACTAAAGCCAGTCTAACCTCACAGGAAACTGGTCTAGATAATCTCATCCAACAGCTCAATCAATTTTGTGACCACCTGAACAGTCAGATGGAGTTAATGGAAGCCTTTGTAACTTCTTCTGCTTCTGCAGCTCAGGAAGCTACTCAGACTATGCAAATAGAATAGGCAACAAAATTCCAGAGACTTAAAGACTATGTCAAGGACCATTTCAAGTCTGAGAACTGTAAGTCACCTACTCCTCCTACTAGTGAACCTAACTCTGAACTGCAGGAGATCTGTGAGGCAATTCAAGAGCTCAAGGCTACAACCAGCAAGCAAGCTTCTCCAGCTCGCTCCCCTCTGCCTACACCTGGTCTGTATATTACTGTGTTAATTAGGATGATGGCAGTACTTAAAGAAGAGGTTGAGGCTTTGTATACTGCCATAGAGTCTTCTGATACCATACCTTCTCCTGTCAAAGAAGAAGTCTGTTGCCCTAGAAACAAAGGGGAACCTCAGATTAAGTGTGCAACCCTTATTGCCAACCTAATACAGTATGTTGATGGGATCATCCACAAATAAAAAACCCTTTAAACTGATTTTTAAGAGATGAGACAAACCAAAAGAATGAATTATTGGTTCTCTCCCCTTATTGTGAAAACTCAAGAGTTGTCTTTGCAGATTGCCGGAGTTTTTACCACAGAAGCCTTTAAAAAATACAAATAGATGAATTATTTTGGTAGCCACTGCTACTAGAGAGGCAGTAGTTCAGCAGGCCATCACCCTCACTACCCTAGAAGAGAGGTAATGTCAAAATAGGCTTTTTAGCCTCTCATAGAGAGCAAAGCTGAGTTTGTTCCCAAAATCCACATTCTTAACTTCAACTCACAGAATAGCTTCAATGGATCTCCTAATTCTGGTATTAATCCTAACTATAAGCTGTCCTTCAAACAGGTGTTTGATCCCAAAACTTCAACTATTGCTATCTTTCTCACTATATATGAGACTAAAATGTGTGAGCACCTGGAAAATATAAAAAGGAACATAACATGGCCTTTTTTCATTCTATGTGCCAAGAAGTTGTGGTTCCTGAACTAGGTAACATCACTACTTTGGCTCAAATGAAAGAGATGTTAATTGAGGAGTTGGGAGGAAAATTGGGCTTTTAAGTTAAAAGGAATGCCTTTATACACATCTATTTCAAGCCCAAGGAAACACTTGCTGATTGCTTTTACATGGAAAGCCAGCAGCTAATTATTAACCGTCAGCTCACTGTAAAAGAAGCTTATACTGCCTGTGCTAATGCCCTTAAAGCCAGTCAACTACTATACTTACACTTTAAGGCTCACAAACTAATGTTGTTGTCAATGAAGTGAATCAAGTCCCTAATGCAAGACATGCATCTGATGCATACTAGTTCTGTGGTTAGAGAGGCACACTCTAACTCTGCTGTTTGTGATAATCAGACTCCCCACATTATGAACTTTTAAAATAATTATCAGGGATCCAGTCTTGGGCAGCTGGCCCATTGTTTCCAGAGGTGACTTGGGCCGGGATTTTTGGGGGCAATGCCCACCACAAGAGGTGAGCTAACTTAAATAGATAGGAGACAAACTTTCCCACCCAGGACCATGGGCCAGCAGCCGGGATTATAGTGTCAATCACCCCTGTGAGGGTGATGTACACAATCCAAAACAGCTTGCCAGTATGGTCAGTTGGAAGGTTGGGTGAGGAAGTGGGCATAGGTTTTGGGGTCAGGGGCAGTTCCATGAGTAGGTTGTAAGCAGGAAGATAGTTGAATTTCCCTCTGAACAACTTGGGTGTTGAAAATATCCACAGGCCTTGTTGGTTGTATCTAATTGCAGATTGTATGCAGGCCAAAGAATCAAGTTCAAGTATCTTTTCTGGGATGTATTCCTTGTATTCAGATTTCAGAGAGTAGTTGGTAAAATGGACAGGTCCAAAGGGTACACCAGGAGGACAGAAAACTGCAGGCAGTGGGGCAGGAGGGCCAGGAGATCTCAAAATGAATTGGTAGATAGCAAATATAAAATAAAGCAATAGCTGTGTGAGCCAAAATAACATAACCTTTATTCTAAAATGGCAATAAGGTTTGAGCGCAGAATCTATAGGCATATATAGCATCCTGCCTCCAAACTTAGGATTTTCCATAAGGGCTTCATCAAAATATTGGGAAAAATGCGGGCAGGTGGCCAGGAGGCCCAGGTTCAGGAGCAGCAAAATGGCACCTCAGCTGGATGTTCTCTCATTGGTCAGAACATCCAAATTAGTCACTTGATTTCCTTGATTTTTGGCTGTGGTCACGGGATTGGGCCCAAAACCTGGGTTTTTCCTTGGCAGTTGAGTTTGATTGGTTACTTGAGAGGACTTCAAGCTCATGAAGTTCACGGGGGCACCTTCTCTGCCTCCATTAGGCAATTTGAGAAGCTCCTCCTCAGGAACCATCATAATTGAACCTGTACTGGCATTCTGACTTTGGGACTTAGCAGGGGCTTCAGCTTGCGGGGGCTCAATCTCAGAAAAACGCAGGCAGGCAGGCTCTCAGTCCATGGGGCCAGCAGCCTGCAGGAATTTGGGTTCAGGGTTCAAATTATGCCCTTGGGCCCGGGTTTTGAGGGGTAACAAATTGTCAATCCTGACATCATCCCCTTCTTCCCCCAAGGGCCCTCCCTTCTGGTCCTTTTTGTTCAGATAGAGTTAGATGGCTTCTTGGGTATTAGCTAGGTTGCTCAGTGGCTCCCAAGTGCTTTCCTCTAGCGGGTATCCTTTCCATTTGATTTAGTACTGGGGCTTTTGGTAGTAGATTCTGTAACCATGTATGTATTCAACTTCATATTCCTTGGAGCGCCTATTTGGATGGGTGTGGGGCTGTCTTGATCTGTTAGTGGGAAAGCAAGTTTCCATCTTTTTTGAACAACAGGGAGTAGTGGAACACATCATGAATCTTCCAGGAGGGGGGTAGGTGTCATAAAAGTTGCAGCAAAGGGTTGCTAGTTTCTACAAACAGTTAGTCAGTGACCTTAATTCTTAATACTATACCTGTTAATGGTATAGTGGCAGTCTATGAAGAATAGAAGAATAATAAGGTGTATAGACAAAACTGGTATTCATTTAGATAGTATTGCACTTATATAGTGTGAGACGGGGGAATTGCCACCAGAGGCAGGGAGGCACAGACAGAAGAACTTTCTAAATGGAGGAGAGTGGGTTGACATAGCTAAAAGTCCTGCGCAAGAGAACAACCATTTCCTTGCAGCTTTCCTTAAGGAGGTAGATATAAATAACTTTGTCATTCTATTTATAATCCCGGAAGTGAAGCCTGTGCCTTGTGCGCATTTGAAAGGCAAATTAAACACCTGTTTTAGGGGCATTTTAAACGTCTTTATCACTAGTAGAATCAGGATGCAATAACGCAATTGCGTAATCATTGCATTGCTTAATCCCTAGATGTACAGCTTTTTGTCTAATCCATTCAGGATCTGCAACATTTTCCTCCACTGGATTAGACAACAGGTTTAAAAATGGCTGGCGTCTCAAGGTGACAGCTATGGTGAACAATACCTCTAGAAGAGTCACAAGAAGAGTCTTGAAGAAGGTGCAAGTGATGATATCAAAGAGGCACAAGCATACCCAGCCAGAGGAGATGATGAAGGCAGCAGGGAAGCAAGTAGTCCTGCATGATGTGGACGGCAGCTACCTGGACTTGGGGGTTCACCTAGATCAGCTACTAGTGCCTCAGATGGCCTTAGAGGGGACAGACTCACTGTTTGCTGCGCTGTTCCTAGCTTTGAGTGAGCCCAGGGAGGTGACAGGAACTGGGTTGCAAAGGGGTAACAGTATCCATTGGCGGTTCTCCATGCAGGAGGCAGAAGAATACTTGGAGGCTCAGCTGAAGAAGTTCCAATTTGAGGGTCAAGGCCTTTCAGTCTTGCAACAGGGGACAGTATCCAACATAGTGAAGTCAGTCCTTCACACTTGGGCAACACCTGGGGTTACCAACGCTCAACCAGTCAGTTGGAAAACCTCTGACAACTTTGAGCAACGTCTTTGGAAAGCCTTCCAGTAAGTGTTGAAGTCATACACAGTGGAGGAGACTGCCCATCTGGTGCCAGTGGTGGTGGCTGGCAACCTTGTTCTTTGAGGAACCAACCACTGTGATACCAAGCGGGAGGAGAACATGGGGGTCTTCCTTGAGTGAGCCTTATCCTTATTCTACGGGGTGGGTGGTCAGGTCCCAGTAGAGTTGCCCTTTGCAAGAATCTTCTGTGGGACTGTATCTTCTTGGGGGTCGCCTTTCCTGTGGACATTGGGGTCAATTGTGTGTCTTGCTTGGTGGGGGTTTGTTGCCCAATCCTTGGTCATCAGCTTTGTGGATTTGTAGGCAACCAGTTGTGTTTCTTGGCTGTCATTCAGGTGGTAGAACAGTTGGTGCAGTACTGGAAGAGTCTTGTCAGTCTCCAATAAACACCTTGTTCTTTTATTCTTATTACTCATACTTTGGTGCAACACTATCACAAACAGGACAACAACCCATGGAATTTTTTAATTAGGCTTTTGTTTTTTGGGTTGCTGTCCTCATTAGGGCTTACTCTTGGTCACTAGGAGCAGAACACATATACTGAGTGTGTACTCTAGTGATCAATTGCCCAGAATGGGGCTCCTTAAGGGTGTAGGAGTTGGGGCTGGTCTTCTGGATAGCTTGAACTGGACCTTGCCAAAGGGAGGCAAGTTTGGATTTGCAGCCGTACCCTCTATTGCTGAAGAAGTAGACTGAGTCTCCTACCAGGTAAGTGGGTAAGGCAGGGCGTTTGGATGCAGCTTGTTCTAGGTCCTGCAACTTATGGTTTAAGTTTACAGTGTAGGCCTCTGATTGCAAGAAAATAAGGGTTTGAACCAGCTTGTTGAGGTACGCCTCTGGGGACACAGCCATGCTGGGCTTTACCAAGGAATATAGTAAAGGGGGAAGTCCTGGTTGCCGGCCATAGAGCAGTTGGAAGGGCGGCTTGCCAGTGGCCCAATGGTACCCAATGTTGTATGCAAAGGTGGCCACAGGAAGGAAAGTATTGCATTCAGTCTCATGTTGGTGAATGAGCTTCCAGAGTATCTGGACCAGGCTCCCATTAGTGCTCTCTACCATGCCATTTGTCTGTGGGTGATAAGGAGTGGATATTGTCCCACAAATTTCCATCAGTTGGTTGAGGTGGGGGATGATATAACTGGTGAAGTTGGTACCATTGTCTGTCAGCAGAATCTGGGGGCAACCATGTTTGTATATGATATTATTCAAGATGAACATGGCTGTCACCAGTGCAGATTGGTTGGGAATTGCCTTGGCTTCTACCCATTTAGTTAGATGGTCAACTACCACAATGATGAACTTGTTACAACTGTTGGTAGCTGGCAGGGGGCCCACTACGTCAATGGCTACAGTGTGGAAGGCAAACCCAGGGCATACCAGTCTGTGTTGAAACTTGGCAACCTTAGGCTTCTCAATGTTGCAGTCATGACAGCTGGCTAGCGTATCCACTATGTCAGCATGCATTCCTTCCCAGAAGCAGTGCTGCTGTAGCAGAGCTAACATCTTCTGTATGCCACCATGGCCAGTAGTCTTGTGAGCAGCCGCCACCAAGTCCATGCGTAGGGATGGGCATATGTAGGGTAGCCAAGAGTCTCCACAAAGCTTCAGGAGTTGTCCCTTAGAGACCTTGGTATCAACAGCTAACTTCTTGAGAGCCCTCTGTATCTTTACTGGCTCCTCTCCCCACAAAGAAGGATTCTCCATAAGCTTGTCATAGAGAATGTCAGCCATGGGGGATACTAAGGCAACAGTGGGAATGCGGGAGAGACAGTCAGCATTCTGGTGGGCTGTCACGGCTCAATGAATAATCTCGTAGTCATAAGCCTGAAGTTTAATGGCCCAACGCGCCAGACGTCCTTCGGGGTCCTTGAGGGTCTTCAGCCATTGCAAGGAGGCATGGTCTGTTACAACTGTGAAATGTACCCCATGGAGATAGACTCTGAACTGTTGGTAGGAGTATATCACAGCCAGACACTCTTGTTTGGTGACAGTGTAGTTCCTCTTGTGAACATTAAGCGTACATGAGCAGTATTCAACAGGGTGTTCAAGTCTGTTGGAGTCCAGTTGGGAGAGAACACCCCCAATTGCCGTCAGACTAGCATCTGTATGAACCACAAACAGATTGGCAAAGTCAGGGTAGGCCAGCACAGGAGCTGCAGTCAGTGTTCCTTTGAGAGCATTGAAGGAAGATTGGCACTCTGGGCTCCAGAAGAATTCCTTATCAGCTTAGAGAAGCTGAAAAAGGGGGTCAACCAGGGATGCAAAGTTGGGGATGAAGCGGCAGTAGTACCCAATCATCCCTAGGAAGACCTGCACGTCCCGCTTATTGGCCGGGATCTGTATTTGCTCAATGGCTTCCACCTTCAGAGGTACAGGGCGGAGTCCATCTTGGCTAATGATGAACCCAAGGAACTCAAGGTGCTCCTTGAAGAAGTTACACTTGCGTGGCTTGAGCTTGAGATTAGCTGCAAGTAACCTCTGGAAGACTTCCTCCAAGTGTCGTAGGTGATTATTAAAGGTTCAGGAGAATACATTAATGTCATCCAGGTAGACCAAGACACTGGTGAGTTTGAGGTTGCCCATCACTGCATCCATAGCCCGTTGAAAGGTAGCTGGGGCATTGGAAAGACCTTGAGGCACCCTGTGGGTTGAAATAGCTCTTGGTCAGTGATGATTGCACATTTTTCTTGATCAGCAGGGGGTAGGTCAATCTGCCAGTACCCACTGATAAGGTCCATGGCGCTGAAGAACTTGGCACCACCAAGTCAGTCCAAGGTATTGTCAATACAAGGGAGGGGATATGAATCCTTCTTGGTAACAGCATTAAGTCAACAGTAGTCAATCACCACACAGTTGCTGCCATACTTCTTTTTGACAATCAGGAGAGGGGAAGCCCAAGGGCTTTTACTGGGGACCAGTAAGCCAGATCCCAATAGCTTCTGAAGCTCTTTGTTAGCCACGGCATGATTGGCTTGACTGCGCCATATAGGTCTGGAGCAGATAGGTGGACTGCCTTAGGTGTCAATATGATGAGCAACATCTGAAGCCTTGCCCAGGTCATAATCATCCTTGGCAAACACATCTTTATACTGGGCAAAGAGATCCATAGCTTGATCCTTCTTCTCTTCAGAGAGGCCAGATAGAGAGTCACAGCTTATGACCAATAGCACCAGTGGTTGCTCACAGGGTAGACCCAACTCAGAGAAGTCCGCAAAGGGGGCAGTCTCCTGCAGGTTGTCATGCTCTTCCAGTTGTATATAAGCCAGAAGTTGGTGTTTGGAGACAACCATAGCTTCACAACTCATATTGGCCAAGAGTATGAGTACCTCCTTCTCACTTGGCATGAGGATGCCTGGCGCAAACCATGGTTCTAGTCTGGAGGCATTAGGGATGCCAAAGATTTCTCCATGAGTGCCAGCTGGTAGAGCCAGTGAGAGGCCTGTATTGTGGATCACCTTGGCGCCAGGTGGGATAGTCACATTACAGGAGGCATAGACTGGGATACCTTTGGCTTCCCCAATTGAGAGAGGTAGCACCTTGACCTTCTTACTATGCAGTGTATAAGCAACTGGCAGCTCTCCGTTGGCGTACTCCAGATTGATGTAGTGCAGACGTTGTAAGGGCAGGTCAGACAGGCAATCACCATGATAGAACATGGGTATGGAATGGCCCAATATTCCAAATAAATGGTCTCCATGGTTAGTCACAGTGCCATACTGAACCATGAAGCTAGTCCCAATAAGAATGTCATAGCTGTTGTTTTCCAGGACTATAGCAGGAGCAGTGACCATTAGCTTCCCAAAGCAAAGAGGGAGAGAAGAATAGGCTCCTTTTGCTCTAGTGGTCAGTGGCCCAGCAGTAACAAACTCTTCATGGTAGGCCAAGTCTGGTGCCAGCTTAAGCTTCTTAACCAGCCAAGAGGATATAATGTTTCCAGGGACACCAGTATCCAGTATGGCCTGGACTTGAGTCTTGTTCACTACCAGGTTGATATAGGTGCAATCCTGGCGGTCCTCTCTGACCTCCACAATCTTTGAGACCTGGTGTACGCTTAGTCCTTTGAACTTCTCCAGGAAGGTAGCCATGGCAGCTCCCACAGCTAGGCTTACTTCCTTAAGGTATTCTAGCGGTGCTGAGACATTTACTGTGCAGAGAAGCTTGGCCAGTTGTTCAGCACTGTCCTCCTCATGAGTGACTTCAACACCTGGTTGAGCCAGTTGTTCAGCATAGGGTAAGGATACTGTTCTCCAAGCTATTTGGGGGATAACCACCTCAGGGAAAAGTGTAGTCCAATGAGTTCACGTGTTAACAGTGAGGACTCAATGGAGGAGGTCCTCTTGAACTCTGTCAGACTCCACATCCTCATGTATTGGCTGGGAGTTGAAGTCAATCAGAGAGGGTTCATCCTTAGGGTTGGTCCCAGAGAATGGCAAGGCAGCAGGCCTCTGATCTGGTTTGTCAGGGGGCAGTGGTATGGGGGGAGATGAGGGTGTCAAAATTACAAAGGCAGCCAAGGATTTCTCCTTGTCCTGGCTGCTTAGTAGTTTTTTGACTGGTCCTCATTGTCCTCCTCAATATCAGCATCCTTGGCGTAGTACTCCTCAGTATCCTCCATGCCTACATGATGGATCTTTTGGTGTGGATTCCTACATTCCCAAGAGAAGTGGCCAGCCATACCACATTTAAAGCAAGTACAGGGACCATTGTTGACTGGAGCAGGCCCAACCTTGTTGGAAGGCTTGGGCATCTCAACTGCCACATGGGGTCTATGCTCAGATTGCTGGCAAGGGCAGCCTTCAGGAAGAGGGACTTTGAACTCCTCCTTGTAGGTACGTAGGAGGCGGATCAGATCTGGTACAGTGTGAGCATTGTAAATGCCTGACTTAAGGGCCAGAGATAGTTCCTGGTTGACACGTACAGCATTAAGGAGTGCTGACTGCACATCAATAAACTGCACCACACTCATAGATAATAGAGTTTGAGCTTCAAGGTAGAACCTAGAAGTGAAGTCTTCTAGGGTTTTCCCCACCTTTAACTTGGTGTCAGCAAAGTCCATCTTACAACCAGGGAGTGCTTCTTGGCTACCAAATTCTTCTGTCAAGGCTCTGGACATGTTGGCAAAAGTCCAGCCATTCTCAGGGAGACGTGACAAGATAATGGTTTGAGTCTCAGCATCCAGACAGTTGATGATTGTGGAGTCCCTCATGGCATTGTCTGCGCCATACATGGAGTTCTGGTACAGACATAAGAACATGGCCACATTGCTCTTGCAGTCAAACTTGGGTAGATTGAAAGGATTGAAGTTGTTGGAGCCATGTTGGAGGGGAGCAGGTGTGATCCTCACTGGAGAGCAGGTGAGACGGGAGCAGCTGAGAGTGGAGGCAGCAAACCTAGCCTCAGAGGTGCGGCAACAATTTTCCTCTTGTTGGGCTTCACGTTCACCTTCTATGTTTTAAGCAGCTCCAGAAGCTTCAGGGGTGGCCAGGACGTCATCCTCAGACTCTAGTACTGGCTCTAATACTTGTACAGCATTAGGAGCCAACCAAGTGTGGTCCTCATCACTTTTGTAGCTATGATAGAACTCAGGACTAGAGGACCTCAGTGGACTGTGGTGACTCTTGGAGTTGATGGACATAGCCTGTAAGTTAACGGCCATAATCTTACTGTCCATCCTATTTAATTGGCTCTGGAAGGCGTCCAGGAGAAGTTGTTGCTTGTCCAGCTCATCTTGATAGACCTTTTTCTCTTGACGGGTGATATCCAATTCATCTTCCAGAGAGGTGATGCGCTTTTTGTGGGTGGCAAGCTCAGCTTGGAGCAAGGCTATTACTTCCTTGTCCTTCCTGACTTGGGTCTGGCTGTTGGCTCTGTCATGCAATTAGCAGAGTTTGAGACTATCCTGAAGTTCTGACACAGTGTTTAGCCATCAAACAGGAAGGCAAGATTGGCACTCTGCTGGATCAATTCTGTCTGAATCTTCTTGTAGTGATCAAAGAGCTCAAGGATGTCCCAACCAAGAAGGGCGCTGGAAGGGGAGTTGTCAGTGGCAGCAGAAGTGGGGGCAAACAAGGGGATGGTGGCAAGGCAGCAGGCTAAGACTTCCACCTCATGAGTCAGGCTTCAAACCATGGGGCCAGTCTCCAGCACGTGGTTTGTAACTACACTAATCCAATTGGCGTCTACACCCTGATGGGTGAGGGTCTGTACCACATGCAATGAAACTAGCTTAGCTATACCCGCTTTGATGGCATCAACCCAGTGGAGCATGGTGTTCTGGGTGTTGGTGACTTTGGCAAGATACTGATTGACAGTGGTGAAAGTATTGCCAAGCTCAGAGTACAGAACCTGGAGGAACGTCTGTTGGTTAGATACCAGTATTCCCTGGTCATGCACTAGGCTTTGGATGCAGCCCAAGTGTATTTGGTTGTGGCATACGGCAGGATGGGCAAATTGGTGTAGGTAGTCCTTGATATGTTCAACAGTACAGAGGTCACAGCAGAGCTGGTAAGGTTGAACTTGGAGAGATTCTGAAAGCGACCCAAGGCATTTTCAGCAGAAGGCTGCTGAATGGCCAGGTGTTCAGAGCAAGACCCATTGCCAGCAGCACCAGCATCTATGGCGTGTATGGAATTACAGATGGCGTCCTTGGAAGGTGAAGAGTTGGCGTCCATCTCCAAGGGGGCAGGGGATTGTAGTAGCAGTGGTTGACCAAAGCAATAGCTTGGGGGCATTGATGTTCTGGCATGAATTGGCTTAGGTTGGGCAGGCCATAGGGAGCGCCTGCTCTTTCCCCAGCATGGGCATTAGCAGCAGTAAAGGCCAGTGCCTGGTGGTAAGGAGAAGCAGTGGCAGGAGAATGGGCCAGGGGCATTCCTCCCTCCTCATTGAAGGGACCGCAGGGGTGGGGGCTGGTGGTGTTGTAAGACATGAGCGTCAATGTTGTAAAAGTTGCAGCAAAGGGTTGCTAGTTTCTACAAACAGTTAGTCAGTGACCTTAATTCTTAATACTATACCTGTTGATGGTATAGTGGCAGCCTATGAAGAACAGAAGAATAATAAGGTGTATAGACAAAACTGGTATTTATTTAGATAGTATCACACCTATATAGTGTGAGGCGGGGAATTGCCACCAGAGGCAGGAAGGCACAGACAGAAGAACTTTCCAAATGGAGGAGAGTGGGTTGACACAGCTAAAATTCCTGCGCAAGAGAACAACTGTTTCCTTGCAGCTTTCCTTAAGGAGGTAGATATAAATAACTTTTTCATTCTATTTATAATCCCAGAAGTGAAGCCCATGTCTTGTGTGCGTTCAAGAGGCAAATTGAACACCTGTTTTAGAGGCGTTTTAAACGTCTTTATCACTAGTAGAGTCAGGATGCAATAACGCAACCGCACAATTATTCCATTGCTTAATCCCTAGATGGACAACTTTTTGTCTAATCCATTCAGGATCTGCGACAGTAAGTCTGGCTTGAAGGCAACCTCACCAACTAGTTTGGTGATCTTGTGGGGGCCACTTATTCTGTGAGCTAACTTCCTGCAGGGTACGTGCAGGGGTACATTCCAGGAGTCTAGGTATACTTTGTTTCCAACTTGCAAGGGTTGGCCTGGGGTTTGTTTGCGGTCAGCAAAGGCTTTGTATGTTTGCATTGCACGGTTCAGGTTGGTCAAGCATGTTTTTTGTGTATTGTGAATCTGTTCAATCCAGGAGCGCCCAGCGGTGTTTGATTCCTTCATGCCAATATGGGGGTCCCAGGTGGGGTCAAACCCATAGTTGGCTTTGAATAGAACATGCCTGTGGAGGCGTGGTCTTTACTATTGTAGGCAAACTGGGCCATGAGAAGCATTTTGGCCCAATGGTCCTGATCAGCTTTGGCATAGCATTGAAGGTATTGTTCAAGGATCTGGTTTACTTGTTCAGTTTGGCTGTCTGTCTGTGGGTGGTAAGAAATAGATACACATCACTTGATTCCCAAGTCTTTCATCATCTTTTTCCAGTAGTTTGACGTGAATTGGGGTCCTCTGTCTGTGATGATTTCCTCAGGTGTTCCATGTTGTGTGAGGATGCAGTTGTGGAAGTGTTAGGCTGTCTCTGCTGCTGTGAAATTGGTGGTGGTTGGTACAAAGTATGCCATCTTGGTGAAGTGGTCTACCATGACCAGGATTGCATTGAAAGAGAGGGACAGAGGCAGTTTCATAATGTAGTCCATGGAAACAGATCTCCAGGGTCTATGAGGTATATTCAAGGGTCTTAGCAGTCCTTCAGGTTTGTTTCTGCGAGTTTTGGTCCACCCACAGGTCCCACACCCCTTCAGGTAGCGCTTACATCTTGATCTATTTTTGGCCAAGCAAAGTTCCTTCTGATGCTCCAGAGGGTCTTGAGCCTACCTGGGAGTCCAGCCATCTCAGAATTGTGGTAATCTCTCAAGACGTTGGTTCTGATGTCCCCTTCTGGTACAAAGATCCTGTTGTAGAGCATTAGCGTGGTTCCCTTTAATGAGTAGTCTTTTTGGTAGTGGGCACTATTCAAGGATTTGAAGAGGTCAGAGATCAAGGTCTTGGTGAACTTGTTTAGTGTTTGGGCCCTTAGTAATTATGGTTTGCTGGCTCTTATTTTCATCAATCCCAGGTGAATGCCTAGACTTGCTGTGTCCAAGAGGACTTGGGTGTTGTGGTTGCAAGTTTCTAAGTGGGTAGGCACCAGGTCAGTTCTTCTACTTAGGGTGTTGGGTACCACATTTACCTTTCCTGGCTTGTAGTCTATAGTCAGAGTGTATTCAGCCAGTTCTAAGGCCTATCTTGATTGTTGTTGGTTAAGCTGGTGTGGTTTGAAGAAGTAGACCAAGTTCTTGTAGTATGTCAGGACCTTTACTAGATATTCAGCGCCACATACGTATCAGCGCCAATGTTTCAGGGTCTTCATTATAGCTAGCATCTCCTTGTCATATATTGTGTAGTTCCCTTTTGCAAGTAGCATCTTCTTGGAGTAATATGCTATAGGATGTAGCATACTATCCCCTCCTTCCTTAAGAAGGACCCCGCCCACCGCAAAGTCTGACACATCAGTTTCCAGAACAAAAGGTTTGGAGGGATCTGGCATGTCCAGGACAGGGGCAGAGGTGAAGGCAAGTTTCAAGGTTTTAAAGGCAGTGGTGCATTCCGGAGTCCAGGAAAAGGTGACCTTGTCAGAGAAAAGGCAGGTCAGGGGGAGGGTAATGTGAGAATTTTTTTGGATGAAATACCTGCAATAATTTTCCAGGCCCAAGAAACTTCTCACCTCCTTTCCTGTTTTTGGGCACCTGCCAAGATGTTATTGCTTCTACTTTATCCTATGCCATGGCAAAGCCGCTGGTCTTCACTACATATTCCAGGAATTCAACTTCATACTGAAAGAATTTGCATTTCTTAAGCTTAGCATATAAGTTTGCTTGGGAGAGTTTTTCTAGTATAAGGTCCAGGTGATGCAGGTGTTCCTTGTGAGTCTTGCTGTAGATGAAAATGTTGTCTAGATATGCCACAAAAAACGGTCAAGTTATTCCCATAGGACAGTGTTGATCATCCTTTGGAAAGTGCTGGGGCGTTACAGAGGCCAAAGGGCATTACAAAGTACTTGTACAGCCCATATCAGGTTTTGAAGGCTGTCTTGTACTTGTCTCTGTCCTTGATTTGGATTTTGTTGAACACATCTCTAAGGTCAATTTTTGAGTACACCTGGGCTCCAGTCAGTACATCACGGAGGTTGTTGGCATTGAGGATGGAATAGAGGTTCTTCACCATAATGCTGTTTAGTTTTTGGTAATTTACGCATGGACACATCCCACCATCTTTTTTCCTACAAACAGCATGGGCAATAAGCAGGGGGCTTTTGACACTTGGATGAACCCTTTTTTGTCATATCCTCAAGATATGCTTTCAAGGCTACTTGCTTGCAGTGGTTACAGCTGTAGATGAGGCCGTGGTGCAGTTGGGTCACTGGTAGCAGGTCTATGGCGTGGTTGTAGATTAAATGGCTGGGTATTTTTGTGGCTGCCTCTTCACTAAACACATGGTCCCATCTTTGTAGGGGCGTAGGCAGTATCCCAACGCTAGGCTCTATCTTTATGGTTAAGAGTTTGTTGGACGGGGTTCTTCCAGAGCTTATACAGAAGGGAACAGTGTCACAAGATTCAGGTTGTCCCAAAGTAGCAGTCTGTTCACAATAGTTTAAGATCAGGCTGTGTTTGCCAGACCAGGAGTCACCCAATATTAGGGGGTGGGGTAATCCTGGCAAGAGGATCAAGGGAGTTGGGTACACGTTCTGTCCAATTGACAAGGGAAGCTCTTGTTTACATCTGTAACCAGTGTCCAGAGAACTGTTTCCCATGATTGCTTGTAGGCTGCGTTCTGAGGCTGTCAAGCCTAGTTTCTTTGCCAGGCTGGCATCAATGAAACTTTCATCTGCTCCTGTATCAATGAAAGCTTCAATCTGGCACTTGTTTCCCGCTAATTCTATGGTCACTTGGATGAATTTTTAAGACTGGGAAGAAGTGTTTATTTGTGTCAGTGAGATTGGGGCAGTGTTCTTCTTAGGGCAGGCTCTGGCCAAGTGCCCCACCTTGTGGTAGTGGAAACAGAGTCCTTTGCAGTAATGTCATTGGAGCTCTTCCAGTGTCATCCCTGTTCTGTTGGGGGTTGGTGTTTGGGGTTGGCAGGTCTGAGAGGGGCCAGCGTTCTCTTGGTTTATGCTAAGACCATTGCACAGGAGAATTAGCTTGTCTAGGCTGAGGGAGGGCAGGTGATGCTTCAACAGGTCCTTCATTGCTAAGTTGACTCCCTTTTGGAAGATAATGGCTACCAGTTTGTCCTCCAGTTAAGTGTGGGTCTTTAGTTTGAGGAATTTGTCAATCTACGCTTGGATGGGACAGGCGCCATGCCAGATTTCCAACAAGGAGTTCAGGGCGTAGTATCTGGTGTTGCAGTCTTCCCCAGTAGCAATTAACTCAGCCTCAAACTTGGCGTAGTCTAAGCAGAATTCTACGTCTTCAGCTGTGGCCTTGCTGAACCAGTCTAAGGCATCCCCCAATAGCATCAAAGCAACCCCAAGGATCTTCTTGATGTCACTGGCTTAAGAGGGGGCGTTGGTTTAGAAATGCAGGCAGAGGACCGGCATGGCACGTCAAGCTTTCTCAAGTGTGAGCTTCCCCATATGAGGCATCTATAACTTTGTGAGGGACTGATTCACAATCACATTTTGCACTTGGGAGGAGGGAGCTTTGTTGGTGTCAGCAGTAGTGGCGTTGGTTCTCTTTGGGTCATTTGGGTTTGCATTCTTTCACATGGAAGAGATCAGATTTATGATCATCTTATAGATGTAATAAGTGATTATCAATAGCAAAAGCATACAAGATGCCCCAAGAAATAATAACATCTTGGGGCTCAGGGTACCAGGTTTAATAAAAATTGCCATAATGTCAGGGATCCAGTCTTGGGCAGCCAGCCCGTTGTTTCCAGGAGTAACCCAGGCAGGTTTTTGCGGGCAATACCCACCACAAGAGGGGAGCTAACTTAAATAGGTAGGAGACAGACTTTCCCACCCAGGACCATGGGCCAGCGGCCGGGATTATAGTGTCAATCACCCCTGTGAGGGTGATGCACACAATCCAAAACAGCTTGCCAGTATGGTTGGTTGGGAGGTCAGGTGCAGAAGCAGGCATGGGTCTTGGGGTCACAGGCGGTTCCATGAGTAGGTTGTAAGCAGGGAGATAGTTGAATTTCCCTCTGAACAACTTGGGTGTTGAAAATATCAACGGGCCTTGTTGGTTGTATCTAGCTGCAGATTGTATGCGGGCCAAAGGATCAAGTTTGAGTATCCTTTCTGGGGTGTAGTCCTTGTATTCAGATTCCAGAGGGTAGTTGGTAAAATAGACAGGTCCAAAGGGTACACCAGGAGGACAGAAAACTGCAGGCAGTGGGGCAGGAGGGCCAGGAGATCTCAAAATGAATAGGTAGATAGCAAATATAAAATAAAGCAATAGCTGTGTGAGCCAAAATAACATAACCTTTATTCAAAAATGGCAATAAGGGTTGAGCACAGAATCTATAGGCATATATAGCATCCTGCCTCCAAACTTAAGATTTTCCATAAGGGCTGCATCAAAATATTGGGAAAAATGCTGGCGGGTGGCCAGGAGGCCCAGGTGCAGCAGCGGCAAAATGGCACCTCAGCTGGATGTCCTCTCATTGGTCAGGACGTACAAATAGGTCACTTGATTTCCTTGATTTTTGGCTGTGCTCACTGGGTTGGGCCCAATGCCTGGGGTTTTCCTTGGCAGTTGAGTTTGATTAGTTACTTGAGAGGACTTCAAGCTCATGAAGTTCACAGGGGCACCTTCTCTGCCTCCATTAGGCAATTCAAGAAAATCCTCCTCAGGAACCATCATAATTGAACCTGTACTGGCATTCTGACTTTGGGACTCAGCAGAGGCTTCAGCTTTTGGGGGCTCAATCTCAGAAAAATGCAGGCAGGCAGGCTCTCAGTCCATGGGGCCAGCAGCCTGCAGGAATTTGGGTTCAGGGTTCAAATTCTGCCCTTGGGCCTGGGTTTTGAGGGGTAAAAAATTGTCAATCCTGACACCCAGTCAAACACCAGTATCATTGTAAACTTATTGCCTGAGTCTGAGGTATTGGTAACAGGGACTGAAAAAGGAACCAAGGTGGTTTGGGCAAGTTCCTTAGGTTGAGGTTCCTAAGGTTAAAAGTGCAAAAATTGAAAACAGGACCCCCAAAAAGTGCAAAAATCAAAACACTATGTAGGGGGCAAAATCAAAAATATTAAAGATCAAAGTGCAAAAATAGATTTTCCAGAGGTTAACTTTGAAGCAGAATAAAATACAGTTTAAAATATAAAAACTATATATTTTAAAAACTATTCTAGACTAAAGAGACCCCAAGAATTATATTTCTGCAATAAAAAATATATGCTAGATAATAAATGAATTCTTAAAGTAGCTGTTTTTAAAAGAAAGTTTATTTTAGTTTCAAAAACAATATTAGACTAGAATTTATATGTAAATTTATTCAATTGAATATAAAATATAAAACTAAAATAAAATATGCTTTATAAACTATAAGTTTAATAAAAAAGGTTAATTTGATTTCCAGCTTATGTAAAGCTATAATAATACTTCAGTATAAGCAAAAAAAGGATTTTTCCTGCAAGATACAAGCATATGATTTTAGGTATTTTGGTTTAAAAGTGATCTTATTTCATTGATAAAAGTTATAGAAGTTTATCATTAAAATAATATAAAGTACATTAATTTCTTATTAAAGCTATACTATACACTTTTATACTTAACAAAAGATATAGTCTTATATCTTATTTATAAGTCACAATATTCAAAGATATCAAGAGTCTGCCACTTACATATAATAAAATTAAGACTTGAATATTTTATGTTAAAAAACTTTACTTTCACAGAAATATGATTTGGATAGTTCAAAGTTGTATATCAAAAAGAAACATTTTATACATCTTATTTTACTCTAATAATATAGTAAAAAGATATAGTAGAAGATAACTGAGGGTAATAATGAAGAGAGAAAATAGAAGATAATCAAGGGTAATAATGGAAAGATGATAATAGAAGATAATCAAGGGTAATAATGGAAAGAGGATAGTAGAAGATAATTGAGGATAAAAAAGGAGAAGAGAAGAAGATAATTGAGGATAAGAAAAGAAAAGGAGAAGAGAAGAGAAAAGGAGGAGAAGAAAAGAAGAAAATTTTTTCTACTTGGTATCATATTTTATATAATCCACCCTCTTGACAACGCAGAAATTTTTTAAAAAGTTTTTTGGCGCCTGGTGTAGCCAAGGGGCCAAACAAACTTTTAAAAAATTTCAAGGAGGAATGAGAGGCGGAAAGGAGAAACCTTCAAAAAAAACAAATGCTTATTGCACTTTGATTTAGGCACTTTGATTTGGGAACTTTGATTTTGTCCCCTGAAATAACATAGGAAACATAGTACAATATTATATTAATTTAATATTTTTTAAATTTACTCTAAAACACACCAATTTTGTGAGAATTGGGGAGCAGGTTAAGAGGAAATAAAACCAAGCTCTTAACCACAATAAAATTGTGGTTTCAGCAACAACCAAAAGATTGCTGCCAACAATTCCTGGGAGGCCAAAGGGGAGAAGGAATCAACTGAACACCAAAAGCAACAGGCAAAGCCAGAAGGCCAAATTAAACTAACAAAGTTTGAACTTTATTAGAGTAGAGAATGATGAAGCAAGGTCTTTTACAACACTTGCATTCATTAAAGTGATGTGATAGGATTAGGGTGGTAGATTGAATATCACAAACCAATTGACCAATGATATGAGCAGATACAAATGCATTTCTTGAGGCAGGAAGATCTTGACAAATTTTGAATGGACATAGTTGAAAGGAAAACTGAACCAACTAACATCAGGAATATGCTTTGGATGCAATTACCACTGCTCCTGGCCGCTCTTGCACATGATATTTAACCAGAGGTGTCTCTTGGGTGGGTTAGGTAGAGGCATCTTCTGAATAATTCCAAAATATGAAATTAATGGCTTTTCTTGGGCTTTTTTGGTAACCTTTTAGATAAATATTCAAACATAATTTGGTAGAAATTCCCAAGCATTTGGCAGGAATTGAAGTGGAGGCCTAAGGGGGAGGCGTAACTTTACAAATTTATTAATATTGCAATAAAATAAAAACCTACCAAAAAACTTCATTTCTTTTTTATATATTTAAATATCAGGTCTTAAAGAATCTACATGAGGAATTTCAAAAGTTTTTAATAATTATTTAAAATTTTATAAGCTTATAAAAAGTGTGACTAAATCTAAAGAGTCAATTTTCAATTTCCTCACTTTTGATTTGAGGAACTTAGTAAAACATAATGAATAAAATATTAATGTTTTGCAAAAATTTAATATTAAGTGGACCTAGTTTTTTGGTACCTTTTTGGATACCAATTTGACTACTTTTTGATTTCTACACCCATTAAGAAACTATATGTAAATTTTTAAATAAATTTTTATGAGACAAAATATTATTTTTTTTAAAAAAAGCTTATAATAGTATTTTATATTAAGATTTTTACAAAATAAATTAAAAAATTTACCAAAAGTTAAAAA